>JASXTE010000018.1:8062500-8357500 GCA_030280995.1 Hemileia vastatrix | reverse complement strand
ATATTTTATATTTTATATTTTATATTTTATATTTTATATTTTATATTTTATATTTTATATTTTATATTTTATATTTTATATTTTATATTGTGTATTTTATATTTTGTATTTTATATTTTATATTTTATATTTTATATTTTATATTTTATATTTTATATTTTATATTTTATATTTTATTTTTTATTTTTTATTTTTTATTTTTTATTTTTTATATTTTATATTTTATATTTTATATTTTATATTTTATAATTTATATTGTATATTTTATATTTTATATTTTATATTTTATATTGTATATTTTATATTTTGTATTTTATATTTTATATTTTATATTTTTTATTTTATATTTTATATTTTATATTTTATTTTTTATTTTTTATTTTTTATTTTTTATTTTTTATTTTTTATATTTTATATTTTATATTTTATATTTTATTTTTTATTTTTTATTTTTTATTTTTTATTTTTTATTTTTTATTTTTTATTTTTTATTTTTTATTTTTTATTTTTTATTTTTTATTTTTTATTTTTTATTTTTTATTTTTTATTTTTTATTTTTTATTTTTTATTTTTTAATTTTTAATTTTTAATTTTTAATTTTTAATTTTTAATTTTTAATTTTTAATTTTTAATTTTTTATTAGGGGGTATCTGTCAGCCGGTATATCCCCAGGACTGAGTAAAAACTACTTATAAGTTATGTTAAACACATGAACTATACATGGGAATAATAATTAAGAGTACACAAACAGTGTCAGCCTGAAATTTCTCAGGACAGAGTAAAATTATTAACAAATTATGTTAAACATATGTAGCATACATGGGAACAATAAATAATTGTATAAAAAATTGATTTAATACAAATATATGCCATTATAAAGCATTATATACACGCATATATCCACCTTATTTAAGTCTTATGTACTTGATATTAAGTTAGAATATGTTAGGGTAACCTTAAGAACCTTAGTCATAAGCCTACATAACTTTTAAGTACACATAAAGCTAATTTTTCTATTATTTTATTGAAATAATTGATAAATGCGCTTATTATCACTAAAAGTTGGATATATGCGCTATAAATGTTAAGATAATAAAAATGCGCCTTGACAGATCAATTTGCCTTATTTGGAAAACTTGATCTGGCTATTTAAAAGTTTAAAAATAACACTTTTCAAATTTGGTGTTTTTTATGCCCGAAATGGCCTCTGTGCAGTGGCTACATACTGCCTGCATTTTTCCCGTGTGAATAGCTTCATTTTTAGCAAAGTTAGTATTTTTCACACTAAAATTACCCCACATACATGCACTATATGTGGAAACACACTAAAATAGGCGAGGGACGCTTATTTAGTGTCTTAATTTAGTTTCAATGTGATTTAACCTTATTAAATGCACTAATTGCATTAGTTACATCAGTCTTGGCGCCCAATTATGCTACCACGCTTAAAAATCGCCTATTTAGTCAAGTATTTACCCGTGGTTACGCCTGCCAAGAGTCTGCATACAGGGATCAGCCCTTACACACATTAAATTAGGTTTTTCAGTGGTTTCTCAGTCAATAATGCTTATTTTTGGGCAGGGATTTCATGTATAAATTTGTAATAACTAACTCTAACATTTCTACTGTTAATCCCCCTTAATACTGTGTTATATTTAGTACCTTTTCTTTATTTTTAGTCTATTAAAAATAGATATTACACGCATATACACTCTTTTTTGGGTTATTCTTTATTTGTGATGGATTATCCCTATTATTTCAGGATTTTGGCGTGTGATATTATTCTTTGGTTGTCATTGGTCATTCCTTATGTTGTTGGACAGGTCTATTAGTTATTTTGAGGCGCATTTGGCCGTGTATAGGATTGGAATCATCAAGGGGCATCAATGGGGAATTATTGGGTAGAAAAGGAGGGGGTTTTTGGTCATATTTTCTACATTCAATTTATCATTTTAACAATTACAATTATAATATAACCAATACAATTTATCTTACATTTCATTAGTACTTTAGAGAGTCTTTGAATAGTATTTTAAATATATTACATCTATTTTTCTGCACAACAATAAGCCTTGTAATACCAATTATAATAAGTGAGAGTAAATTACTGAGCCTTATAATTGATTTTATTCTACTACTTGCTTGTTTTATACCATTGTATTCATTTAGGACCTTTTGTAAATCTTCTAGACACTAGACCAGCAAGCTATTCACGTCTCTGGACTTGGACTAAGCCTGACAACTGGGAGCCTTTCCTCAAGAACTCAAGTGGTTATTCAAGCAAGTAAAAATAAAAATTAATTGAGGCTTGAGTGATTAGAAATCCTTATATATAATATCTGGATTATAATTACAAAGGGTTGTGTCACTAAAAATTTAGTGATTTCAGAAAAAGAAGCCCAGTTATATATATAATAAAATTGTGATATTGAATCAACAATTTTACCACTAATTGAACAAATAAGTGTTCTTAGTGGGAGTTTGTCAAAAGACCAATTAAAATTGTGTTCTTTGCAGATAATAATAAACCAATTAATAAAAACTGATTAATTGATTCTCTGTTTACAGGACTTTTAATCCCTTTTTCTGGTTTGTTCATTAAAATTTTTTTGATTTTGAAAAGACTATTACTGACAAATTTTCTTTTTAAAATACAAAAACACGGCTACATATTGTAGACCACTCCAATTAAGTGACCACATAAAAGCATATTTGACTTTTGGAACTTATTTTATCCACTTAAAACCTACTAGTAAGCAATTTAATTGCCTTAATTAGAGTTATAAAATACTGATAAAACTCTTTTGTAGTTTGAATCACATTTCTCAAACCTTTGGTCCAACTTTCACTGATAAAAATGAGTGTCAATGTTGACATTGTAAGCAATAAGGCAAAACCTTATGACTTGAGACCAAGAACTAATAAATTTGTTGCAGGAAATCACCATGGAGGAAACCTCCCCCAGCAACACTCCTCATATGAGTCTGGAGGAGAAAGAAAGGCTTCTCAACCCTGTAAAGATCAAAAAATCAAAAAATACCCTTCAAGAACAAATTCACTCCCTATCTCAATTACACAACAGCTTGACAGTAAAGGTCAAAAAAATGGAAGAGGAGCTTATGAATTTAGAGAAAAGGGCAGGCCAAACTTTCATGGAGGTCAACCAACAAATAACAGACCTAAGGGCACGGGTGAAACCAGTAACAACTCCCTCAAACAATCAACCAGCTCCTCCTCAAGCTCCAGGAGAAGAGAAGATGATAACTGTAAGCAAATGGAAATGGGACTGGTATGCCCAGAACTACAACAGCAACCCTCATCAAGAGTCCAGCCATCACCCTTACAGGGGAAAGGGAAAAAGGGGAAGAGGAAGTGGAATAAGACCTTGGTAAGTCATCCACCTTCTAATTTTCAACAATAAAATACTGACAATGAATTACTTATAGGTGATAATGAGGTATTAAGGTTGATTGATAATGATATTCAGGATTATTCATTTGATAATAGTGATTTGAATTTATCTTTAAAGGATGACATTGTACATAGCTTTATTGATAATGGTGATAATAAAAATATAAAAATTGAAACAAATGAATCAAATCTTGACCCATATAATCTTGAGAGCACTTCTGAGTTAGAAATTAATTGTTTTATGAAAGAAAACCCTATGATATCTTCTATAATAAATAAATTGTTATTGAGAATTGAAAAGTTAGAAGAATATTCCAAGGAGTCTTCAACTGACATGGAGGAGGTAATACTAAACCTCACAAAATCTTTGACTCACACAGCCAATAAAGTTAAGTTCATTGAAAAGTCAAATGATGATTTGTTAAATGAAAATATCAAATTAAAATCTGATATTGAGAAGTTTCACAGTAAGCTGGATCAATCTCAGAATACTATGGCTATTATTGAGGGACGGGTAAAATTGTCTTTTTCGAATATAAATGATACTCTTTCACATGTACCTGCTTTGCAAAATAGATTGCAGATACTAGAAATAGAAGTAGCTAACATATTGAAAAATAATGACAGTAAGCACGTAAACACCTCTTATAAAAACCATACACCAGTAAATAAGAGAGACTCATTTGATAAATCATTGATTGAGAAAGAACATAGTGGTATAAGTTCTGAGAGTCACAAATCAGTAAAGGATGAGATAAATGATCATCTGTCAAAAGTAAGTGAATTACTTAATATTCCTCAGGTTAAGGAAGTAAAAACTAACCAGAAAAACTGGCCTAAGTTAGATAAGTACCCTACCTTTGATGGAGATTCAAAATCCAATTGGCAACAATTCATACAAAGAATTGATAACTTAAAATTTTCATACAAGTTACCTGATGAAGAAATTACATCAAAACTTATATCTTTATTTACAGATGTGGCCTTATTATGGTTTGAATCTGTATTGAGTGAGGGTATTAATTACTCTTGGAATGAATGGAAGGCACAAATTGAAAGACAATTTGGTGGTCCAAAATTCAGAATCACTCAACAAAGATTGTATGAAAAATCAAGATATACTCCAAGTAGTGGAGAAAAACCAATGGTATTTTTAATGAATTTGATAAAAATCATGAAAGCCATGGATCCAAAAATGGATTTTGATATGTGGAAAGAAAAAATAATATATAAATTGCCTATATCAGTCAGACACATTATTGTAGCTAGAACTGAAACCATTAGAGATACTTCTGGTTTTATCAATATATGCAATGAAATATTATTAAACCACAGATATGAGACAAGGTAAAACACTTATAAGCAAAATGTTGAGGTAGTAAAACCTACTACAAGTAAGTTACCAGTAGAAAGGAAAAGACCTATTGCTCCTCTTGTTCCAAAGAAACAAGAAAATAACACTTGCTATAAATGTAATAAACCTTGGGTTAAAGGTCATTCCTGTAAGAAAAGAATAAATGTTATTGAAAACTCACAAGATTCTGAACCCAGTAATCATGAAGATGAAAAGGATGAGTCTAGTGAGGATTGTAAAAGTAACAATTCTTACAGTGATGAAGAGAATGAAGTATTGGTATTAGAACAGGATATTATGTTCCTGAATGATACAATATCTTCCAATAATACATCTTTAACTTCCATTGAGGAAGCTGAGATAATTAAAGATGTAGATTATGATACTTACAAAATCATGCCTATTAGAGCACCTGTTATAATATGTGGAAAAGAAATGAATGCTATTCTTGACACTGGGGCTGCTGGTAGTGTAGTTTCTGTTAATACATTAATGAAACTGGATAGTAAGTACAAAGAAAAACTAGAACCTGTACAGACAAGGAACTGGAGAGGTTTTGGTTCAGTATTAAGTCCAATTGGCAAATACAAAACTGCTGTATTCTTCAAATATCATAATGGATTTGTAAGAGCAGTATGTGAATTTGTAGTCATGGATAATATTAATTGTAGTGATTGGTTTATCATTGGCAATGACTTATTGACCAAATTTGGTATTAAACTAGATCCTGCAAAAAGTTGCTTCACCATTGGAGTAAATGGGAAGAGAAAATTCAAGATTTGCTCTGAAAATTCTGTTTATACCATTGCTCCAAAGGAAGAACAACAAAGTGGAAGACCCACTTCTGAGATGCTTGAGTTGGAAAATGAAATCCACAAAGCCTCATTTAGTCCTCAACTCTCAAATATTGAAGTAGACAATATATTGAGATTGATAAAATCTTATCCTAGGGCATTTGCACACGGTTCAAATGAGCTAGGATTGGTCAAGGACCATGAAATGAAAATATCTTTAAGTTGTGACCTGGATAATATTCCTGGCAGCTTAAAAAAGAAACCTTACCCAGCTTCTCCTGCAAAAAGGAAAGACATTGAAGACAACATTAAAATGTTGTTGGAAATGGGTATTGTTGAGAAAGTAGACACAAATCCTAAATATTGTGTAATATCACCAGTTTTAATCTCTTATGAAAAAGATAAGGCAAGGTTATGTGGTGATTATAGAGCTCTAAATACATTCACAGTGGATGATATTTACCCTCTTCCCAGGATAGCTTCTATCCATGCTACCTTACAAGGAGCAAAATATATTTCATGTCTGGATGGAAACAAAGGTTACCACCAGATTCCAGTAGAAAAGAGTTCTCAGAATTACTTACTGATCACCACACATATGGGGATATATAAGTATGTGAGAATGCCTTTTGGACCTAAAAATGCCCCTTCAGTCTTCCAAAAATTGATGGATAGTGTTTTTCATCAGGAAATGGTTGAAGGATGGCTCTTAGTATATATTGATGACATCATAGTGTTTTCAAAGACATATGATGAGCATTTAAATCACCTGAAAAGAATATTTCAAAAAATGGATGAAATTAACATGACAATAGCATTGAAAAAACGTAAGTTTGGATTTCAATCCTGGAAAGTACTTGGACATGTTGTATCTGGCTTACAAATTTGTGTGGATCAGAAGAAGGTGGCAGCAATAAAAAATATTGATATACCTAAAAATGTGAAAGATATACAAAGCTTTCTGGGTATGTGCAGATATTATAGGCAGTATATCAAGAACTACCAAACAATTGCAGCCCCTTTAACAACATTAATCAGGAAGAATGAAGCTTTCATTTGGAATAATGAAAGACAACAGGCCTTTGATAAATTAAAGAAATGTTTAATGTCAGCTCCAATCTTGGGACTGCCAGATTTTAACCTCCCTTTTATCTTGTATACTGATGCAAGCTTTACAGGGTTAGGTGCTGCTTTACAGCAGAAGCAGATAATTAGTGGTAAATTATCTGAAGTAGTTATCTGTTATATATCCAGAACCTTAAGGAAAACTGAATTAAGGTATGGTGCTACACAACTGGAATGTTTAGCCGTTGTGTGGGCCTTGGAAAAACTTCATTACTATCTGGAAGACCAGAAGTTTGAGTTAATAACAGATTGCAGTGCAGTGAAATCATTATTAAACATGAAAACACCTAATAGACACATGTTTAGATGGCAACTAGCTGTACAAGAGTACAGAGGAGGAATGACAATCACTCATAGAGCAGGTACATTGCATTCTAATGTGGATTTGTTATCTAGAAGCCCTTTGCCAAATGATACTGACAACCCAGCTTATGTACCTGAAAATGAGGTTATACATATATTTGGGATTTATATAGTGGATTTAGAAGAAGAGTTTATGCAAACTATATTGGAAAATTATTCATCTGATAAAGATTTGTCTAAACTATCTACCATTCTTAATGATCCAACAAATGCCTCCATGAGTGCATTAATTAAAACCTTGCCTCCAAAGTATAAAAATGCGTTGGAAAATTGGAAAAAGGTAAATTTTCAATTGAAGATGGATACATATATTACAGGAAAAATCAGAGATTGAAAAAATACTCAAGAAAAGAATCCTTAATAAAGAAAAAGGAACTGAGTATTTACTAAGATTTAAAGGGAAATCAAATGAATTTGATAAATGGATACCTGAAAAAGAAATTTCTAATTTATCCACCCTTCTTAAAAAATTTAAACAGAAATAAATTTCTGTCCAACCAGCTGAGGGGTTAAAAAACCAGTACTCATAATATTTTATTATGTTTTATTTCTTTAAAGTATAATCTTTAATGCTACAGAATTAATCTGAATACCTGAAAATTACAAATAAATAAATAAAAATGTATAACTTTTCATTTTTTTATTGTTTTTTTGGGTGGGCGAGTGTCAGCCTGAATATTCTCAGGACTGAGTAAAATTACTAACAAATTATGTTAAACATATGTAGCATACATGGGAACAATAAATAATTGTATAAAAAATTGATTTAATACAAATAAATGCCATTATAAAGCATTATATACACGCATATATCCACCTTATTTAAGTCTTATATACTTAATATTAAGTTAGAATATGTTAGGGTAACCTTAAGAACCTTAGCCATAAGCCTGCATAATTTTTAAGTACACATAAAGCTAGTTTTTCTATTATTTTATTGAAATAATTGATAAATGCGCTTATTATCACTTCAAGTTGGATATATGCGCTATAAATGTTAAGATAATAAAAATGCGCCTTATTTGAAACAATTGATCTGGCTATTTAAAAGTTTAAAAATAACACTTTTCAAATTTGGTGTTTTTTATGCCAGAAATGGCCTCTGTGCAGTGGCTACATACTGCCTGCATTTTTCCCGTGTGAATAGCTTCATTTTTAGCAAAGTTAGTATTTTTCACACTAAAATTACCCCACATACATGCACTATATGTGGAAACACACTAAAAGAGGCAAGGGACGCTTATTTAGTGTCTTAATTTAGTTTCAATGTGATTTAACCTTATTAAATGCACTAATTGCATTAGTTACATCAGTCTTGGCGCCCAATTATGCTACCACACTTAAAAATTGCCTATTTAGTCAAGTATTTACCCGTGGTTACGCCTTCCAAGAGTCTGCATACAGGGATCAGCCCTTACACGCATTAAATTAGGTTTTTCAGTGGTTTCTCAGTCAATAATGCTTATTTTTGGACAGGGATTTCACATATAAATTTGTAATAATTAACTCTAACATTTCTACTGTTAATCCCCCTTAATACTGTGTTATATTTAGTACCTTTTCTTTATTTTTAGTCTATTAAAAATAGATATTACACGCATATACACTCTTTTTTGGGTTATTCTTTATTTGTGATGGATTATCCCTATTATTTCAGGATTTTGGCGTGTGATATTATTCTTTGGTTGTCATTGGTCGTTCCTTATGTTGTTGGACAGGTCTATTAGTTATTTTGAGGCGCATTTGTCCGTGTATAGGATTAGAATCATCAAGGGGCATCATTGGGGAATTATTGGGTATAAAAGGAGGGGTTTTTTGGTCATATTTTCTACATTCAATTTATCATTTTAACAATTACAATTATAATATAACCAATACAATTTATCTTACATTTCATTAGTACTTTAGAGAGTCTTTGAATAGTATTTTAAATATATTACATCTATTTTTCTGCACAACAATAAGCCTTGTAATACCAATTATAATAAGTGAGAGTAAATTACTGAGCCTTATAATTGATTTTATTCTACTACTTGCTTGTTTTATACCATTGTATTCATTTGGGACCTTTTGTAAATCTTCTAGACACTAGACCAGAAAGCTATTCACATCTCTGGACTTGGACTAAGCCTGACAAACAGTATACATAAGTAAAATTATGATAATATACAAAATATGCCATTATAACACCTTATATACACGCATATATCCAACTTTTATAAGTCTTAAGTAGTTAATATTAAGTTGGAATATGTTAGGGTAATCTTAAGAATCTTAACTATAAGGATACATAATTTTTAAGTACACTTAAAGCTGTTATTTTCACTGTTTTATGCAAAAAACAAGAAATGCGCTTTATTTCACTTAAAAGTTGACTATATGCGCTATAAATTTGAGAATATCAAAAATGCGCTTTGACAGATCAATTTTTCTCATTCAGGATTATTGATTTGGTTATTTAAATGTATAAAAATAACACTTTTCAAATTTGGTGTTTTTTATGCCAGAAATGGCTTCTGTGTACTGGCCACATACTGCCTGCTTTTTTCCCGTGTGAATAGCTTCATTTTTAGCAAAGTTAGCTTTTTCACACTATAATTACCCCAAATTCTACGCCCACTGTGGGGAAACACACTAAAATAGGCGACAGGCGCTTATTTAGTGTCCTAGCTTAATTAATAATGCATTGACCCTCTTTATATGCACTAATTTCATTACTAACCTCACTCTTGGCGCCTTATTTCACTACCAGGCTTAAATCCGCCCAAATTTTGTCAAGGATTTACCTGTGCAAGCGCCTTTCAAGGACTGCATATAGTTACCCCACATCTCACGCTCCTTTTTGGGTTTTTGGGTGGTTTCTCAGTCAATATTGGGTATTTTTGAATGGGAATTTCACATAGTATAATGTCAGGATTAGCCCCATTATTTCTACAGTGAATCTCCCTTATTATTAAGCTATTATTAACCTTAAAATTTTCTCTTTAATCTATTATATCATTGTTTAATAGGCATATACTCTCTTTTTATCTTATTCTTTAATTTTGATGGATTTTCCTTATTAATACTGGATTTTGGCGGTTGTTATTCTTCTAATTATGTCATGGGTTACTGGGAATGTTGATGAACATGTCTATTAGTGGTTTGGAGGCGTCATTAACTGTGTATTGGGTGGTACATCAAGGGAATCATTGGGGAACTCAGTGTGTATAAAATGAGGAGGTTTTTGGGTCTTGTTTCTACATTCTTTATCATTACAATTTAACCAATATAACCAAATAAATTACAATACATATCAATTAGTACTTTTATAACACTTTTGAATATTATCTGAGTTTTAAATCTATTTTTCTACCAACTAAAAATATTGTAAGCCATATATAAAAATAGTGAGAATTATATTACTAAGACCTTTAATTTTTATTATATTTTACTACTTGTTGGATTTAAACTACAGTATTCATATAGGACCATTAAAATCTTCTAGAAAACTGACCATTCAAGCTGGTTCACGTCTTTGTACTTGACCTCAGCCTGACAATCGGGGGCCTTTCCTCAAGAATTCTGTTATAATCCAGTAAGTAAAAATTTCAAAGAAGGTACAAGTAAATAAAATCCCTATAGAAATATTTGGATAATTACAACAGGTTGGGGTCACTTATATAGTGATTTCAGAAAAAGAAGCCCTGTTATATAATAAAATTGTGATATTGAATCAACAATTTTACCACTAATTTAACATATAATTGTTATTAGTGGGTCTGTCAATAGACCAATTAAATTTGTGATCTTTTCAGATAAACTTTTTAAAACTAATTTAACATAAAATTGTTCTTAGTGGGAGTCTGTCAATAGACCAATTAAATTTGTGATCTTTGCAGATGATAACCAATTAAACTGATTAATTGTTTTCTTTTAACATAACTCTTAATCCCTTTTCTATTGGTTTGTAAAATTCATTTATATTTGAAAAAGAATCTTACTGAAAGTTGTTTTTCTTTTTTAATATAAACACACGGCTACATATTGTAGACCAGTTAAATCAAGTGACCACTTAAAGAGCATATTTGAATTTTGGCACTTAGAAATTCACTTAATACCAATAAGTAAGCAATAAAATTGTCTTCAGTGGTATTGATAAATACTGATAAAACAAATTTTGAAGTTTCCATATATAAACTTTCAATTCTTTAGCATATTCCACGTAAAAAATGTGTGACAACAATGACATTGTAAGTAATAAGGAAAAACCTTATAACTTAAGACCTAGAGATGAAAAACCTGTTACAGGACATTCAAATGGAGGGCCAGGACTCTCCCATAATAAACAAGACTCTGCCAATGTCTCTGGAGGAAAGGGAAAAACTTTTATAGCAAGTTTCAATAAAGAAAGCAAAAAATACATTACAAGAACAAATTCACTCCCTATCCACCCTATTGAACACCTTGAAAATAAGAGTCAACAATATAGTGGACCAGATCAGCAACCTGGAGAAAAGATCAGCTCAAGGTTTCATAGAGGTCAACCAAGCTCTAGTGGACATAAAGGCTCAACCACAATCAGTGGAAACCACCAATTCCGTAGCAACACCTCCAGTCCAAGAGGAGGATCAAAAAATCAATGTAAGCAAATGGAAATGGGATTGGTACCCCCAAAATTACAACAATCCTCCACAGCAGGGCTCTAGCAGTCACTCCTACAGGGGAAAGGCAAGGAGAGGCAGGGGAAGTGGGATAAGACCTTGGTAAGTCACCCAACTCCTTATAATCAATTATATTAACCTGAAAATGAATTACTTATAGGTAATGAGATTGATAAGGAAATATTGGATATGATTGATAATGATTTAAAGGATGATTCATTTGAAAAAAATATGTTAAACTTGTCTTTACATGAGGACAATGTAAATAGTTTTATTGATCACCAGGATAATGCTATTAATATAAAATTGGAATTAAATGATGAGTCTTCTGAGTTGGACACAGAAAAAATAGAATATTTTTTAAAAGAGAATCCAATGGAATCAGAAATAATAAGTAAATTATTATTGAGAATTGAAAAATTGGAAGAGTTCTCAAAAGAGTCAAGCAATAATACAGAAAATGTATTATTACAGCTAACACAATCATTGAGTACTACAGCCAATAAATTAAAAATTATTGAAAATTCAAATGATGAATTAATCAATGAGAAAAAAAGATTGATTTCTGAGATTAGAAATTTAGAAAGTAAATCAGACCATACTCAGAATGTTATGGCTACCATTGAGGGACATGTTAAATTCTTTTTTTCAAATGTAAATGATACTCTAACTCATGTACCTGTAATAAAGGATAGGTTAAAAAGAGTATAAATAGAAGTAGCAAACATATTGAAATATACTGAAAAAATAAAAGATAACACTTCTTATGTGGCAAGAGTACCTGTTTTCATGAAACAAGCAAATGAAACACCAATGATGGAACATGAACATAGTGTCATGGGCTCTGAGAACAGTAAATCAGTAAAAAATGAAATAAATGATCATCTTTCCAAAGTAAGTGAATTACTGAATATTCCTCAGGTTAGCGAAGCAAGAACTAACCAAAAGAACTGGCCTAAGTTTGATCAGTACCCTTCTTTTGATGGGGATTCAAAATCTGATTGGCAGAAATTCATACAAAGAATTGATAACTTAAAGTTTTCATACAAATTACCTGATGAAGAAATTACTTCAAAGTTAATATCTTTATTTACAGATGTGGCCTTATTATGGTTTGAATCTGTATTGAGTGAGGGAATTAATTACTCCTGGAATGAATGGAAGGCACTAATTGAAAGGCAATTTGGTGGCCCAAAATTTAGAATCACTCAATAAAGATTGTATGAAAAGGCCAGATATAATCCAAATGCTGGAGATAAACCTATGGTATTTTTAATGAATTAAATAAAAATCATGAAAGCCATGGATCCAAAAATGGATTATGAAGAGTGGAAAGAAAAGATAATATACAAGTTGCCTATATCAGTTAGAGACATTATTGTAGCTAGAACTGAAACCATCAGAGATACCTCTGGATTCATTAATATATGCAATTAGATATTATTAAACCACAAGTATGAAACCAAGTATAAAAATTACAGACAAAGTGTTGACGTGGTAAAACCTACTACAAGTAAATTACCAGTTGAGAAGAAAAAACCTTCAGCTCCCCTTGTCCCTAAGAGACAGGAGAATAACACTTTTTACAAATGTAATGAACCTTTGGTAAAGGGTCACACGTGTAAGAAAAGAATAAATGTTATTGAAACCTCACGGAATTCTGAACCAAGTAATCATTAAGATGAAAATGTGGAATCCAGTGAGGATTGCAAAAGTAAAATATCTTACAGTGATGATGAAAATGAGATATTTGTATTATAACTGGATATTATGTTCCTGAATGATGCTATACCTCATACAGACACATCTTTAACTTCCATTGAGGAAGCTGAAATAATTAAAGATGTAACTCATGATACTTACAAAATAACACCTATCAGAGCACCTGTTATTATATGTGGAAAAGAAATGAATGCCATTCTTGACACTAGGGCTGCAGGTAGTGTAGTTTAAATTAAGACATTAATGAAACTTGATAGTAAGTACCAGGAAAAACTAGAACCTGTTCAAACAAAGAACTGGAGAGGTTTTGGTTCAGTATTAAATCCAATTGGCAAATACAAAACTGCTGTATTCTTTAAATATAATAATGGATATGTTAGAGCAGTATGTGTATTTGTAGTAATGGATAATAAAAATTGTAGTGATTGGTTTATTATTGGCAATGATTTATTGACAAAATTTGGAATTAAACTTGATCCTGCAAACAGTTGCTCCACTATAGGCGTGAATGGTAAAAGAAAATTTAAAATATGTTCTGAAAACTCAATATATGCCATTTCTCCTAGAGAAGAACAACTGAAATGTGGAAGAACCACCACTGAAACGGTTGGATTGGATAATGAAATCCAAAAAGCCTCTTTCAGTCCTCAACTCTCAAAAATTGAAGAATAAAATATTTTGAGATTGATTAAATCATATCCTATGGCATTTGCTCATGGTTCAAATGAACTAGGATTGATCAAAGACCATGAGAAGAAAATCTCTTTAAGTTGTGATTTGGATAACATTCCTGGAAGCTTGAAAAAGAAACCTTACCCAGCTTCTCCTGCAAAAAGGAAAGATATTGAAGACAACATTAAAATGTTGTTGGAAATGGGTATTGTTGAAAAAGTAGACACAAAACCTAAGTATTGTGTTATTTCACCAGTATTAATCTCTTATTAAAAAGATAAGGCAAGATTATGCAGTGATTATAGAGATCTGAATACATACACTGTAGATGATATTTACACTCTACCAAGGATAGCTTCTATCCATGCTACCTTACAAGGAGCAAAATACATTTCCTGTCTGGATGGAAACAAGGGTTACCACCAGATTCCTGTGGAAAAGAATTCTCAAAATTACTTATTAATAACCACACATATGGGTATATTTATGTATGTGAGAATGCCATTTGGCCCAAAAAATGCGCCTTCAGTCTTCCAAAAATTAATGGATAGTGTTTTCCATCAGGAAATGGTTGAAGGATGGCTTTTGGTCTATATTGATGACATCATAGTGTTTTCAAAAACATATGATGAACATTTAACTCACCTGAAAAGAGTCTTTCAAAAGATGGATGAAATTAATATGACAATTGCATTAAAGAAATGTAAGTTTGGATTTCAATCCTTGAAAGTACTTGGACATGTTGTATCTGGATTACAAATTTGTGTTGACCAGAATAAGGTGGCAGCAATAAAAAACATTGGTATACCTAAAAATGTAAAAGAGGTTCAAGGTTTTTTGGGTATGTGTGGATATTACAGACAGTACATTAAAAATTACGAATCCATTGCAGCTCCTTAAACAACATTAATCAGGAAAAATGAAGCTTTCATTTGGAATAATGAAAGACAACACACCTTTAATAAATTAAAGGAATATTTAATGTCAGCTCCAATATTGGGACTGCCAGATTTCACCCTACCTTTTATCTTGTAAACTGATGCAAGATTCATAGGGTTAGGTGCTGCTTTACAGCAGAAACAGATAATAAATGGAAAATTATCTGAAGTAGTCATCTGTTATATATCCAGAACCTTAAGAAAAACAGAATTAAGGTATGGTGCCACACAGCTAGAATGTTTGGCTGTGGTGTGGGCTTTGGAGAAACTTCATTACTACCTGGAAGACCAGAAGTTTGAACTTATAACAGATTTCAGTGCAGTAAAATCACTACTAAACATGAAAACCCCTAATAGGCACATGTTTAGATGGCAACTAGCTGTACAAGAGTACAGTGGAAGAATGAAAATAACTCACAGAGCAGGAACATTGCATTCTAATGTGGATTTATTATCCAGAAGTCCTTTGCCAAATGATGCTGACAACCCAGCTTATGTGCCTGAAAATGAGGTTATACATATATTTGGGATTTATATAGTGGATTTAGAGGAAGAATTTATGCAAAATATATTGGAAAATTATTCATCTGATAAAGATTTGACTAAACTATCTACCATTCTAAATGATCCAACTAATGCCTCCATTAGTGCATTAATTAAAACTGTACCTCCAAAGTATAGAAATGCATTGGAAAAAGGTAAACTGTCTAGGGTTAGGGTTGGGGTTAGGGTTAGGGTTAGGGGTTAGATGGATATATATATTACAGGAAAAAGCTAAGTAATGTAATAGTAATACTACCGTCTATGAAATAGTTAATGTTAAGTACTTGTCATGATGACATCTTAGCTGGTCATTTTGATTTTAACAAAACATTAACTAGAGTTAAAAACACAGCCTGGTGGATAAACATGAAAGAAGATGTACAAAAATACATTGAAACATGTGACTCTTGTCAGAAATCTAAAAGATTAACTGGGAAGAGAGCTGGGTTGTTACAACAAATAGAGCAGCCAAAAGATCCATGGGAAATAAGAAACATGGATTTTGTAACTGGCTTGCCATTAGCAGGAAAAGAAAGTTTCAATTCTTGCTAGGTAATAGTAGATAGATTAACAAAAATGTGTAAATTTATCCCTACCCATAAAGAGGTATCTGCAAAAGACTTGGCATCACTATGGTGGACTCAGATGATGAATACTGCTGGGTTCCCTAAATCCATAATCCCTGACAGAGACCCTAAATTCACTTCAGAGTTCTGGACATCAGTTATGGAAGTATCAGGTTGTCAATTGAAATTGTCTACAGCACACCATCCACAAACTGATGGGCTGGCTGAGAGAATGATACAAACTCTAGAAGACATGATCAGAAGATATTGTGCCTTTGGATTGGAATACAAAGACAATAAGAAATTCACACATGACTGGGTAACATTAATTACTGGCATTGCATTTGCTTATAACAGCACAACTCATTCTGTAACAGAGAAGAAACCCTTTGAACTCTGGCTGAGATATGTACCAAATACCCCAATAAATCATTTAAATAAATTACCAAGGTTATATATACACCCTGGTACTTAATCCTTTATTCATATGCAACAGATGTGTAGAAAGCACGCAGAAGAATTCATCTAAAAAGCATTTGAATAGAAAAGAAAAGGTGGGATAAATTTCATAAAGAATTTGAATTCAAAAAGGGAGATGAAGTCCTCATATCAACACTACATTTTAACTTACAAGGTAATGTTAAATTAAAGGATCCCATTGTAGGACCTTTTGTAGTGAGTAAAATGTTTGGTAATAATGCAGTGGAAGTCATATTATATGCTCCATATGATAGGAAACATCCAGTTTTCCCTATCTCATTATTGAAACCTTACCATGCAAATGATCCTGACTTATTTCCAAAAAGAAGGGGAAGGCCTAAAAAGCAACCTGAAGAAATTGTGGAAAAAGCAGAGATTGAAAAAATACTCAAGAAAAAAAATCCTTACTAAAGAAAAAGGAACTGAGTATTTATTAAGATTTAAAGGTAAATCAAATGAATTTGATAAATGGATACCTGAGAAAGAAATTTCAAATTTATCCACCCTTCTTAAAAATTTAAACAGAAAAAAATTTCTGTTCAACCAGCTGAGGGGTTAAAATACCAGTACTCATAATATTTTATTATGTTTTATTTCTTTTTAGTATAATATTTAATGCTACAGAATAAATCTGAATACCTGAAAATTAAACAAATAAATAAATAAAAATGTATAACTTATCATTTTTTTTATTGTTTTTTTGGGTGGGCGAGTGTCAGCCTGTATATCCCCAGGACTGAGTAAAAACTACTTATAAGTTATGTTAAAAACATGAACTATACATGGGAATAATAATTAAGAGTACACAAACAGTATACATAAGTAAAATTATGATAATATACAAAATATGCCATTATAACACCTTATATACACGCATATATCCACCTTTTATAAGTCTTATATACTTAATATTAAGTTGAAATTTGTTAGGGTAATCTTAAGAATCTTAAGTATAAGGATACATACTTTTTATGTACACTTAAAGCTGTTATTTTCACTGTTTTATGCAAAAAACAAGAAATGCGCTTTACTTCACTTAAAAGTTGACTATATGCGCTATAAATTTGAGAATATCAAAAATGCGCTTTGACAGATCAATTTTTCTCATTTAGGACTATTGATTTAGTTATTTAAATGTATATAAATAACACTTTTCAAATTTGGTGTTTTTTATGCCAGAAATGGCTTCTGTGTACTGACCACATACTGCCTGCTTTTTTCCCGTGTGAATAGCTTCATTTTTAGCAAAGTTAGCTTTTTCACACTATAATTAGCCCACATTCTATTCCCACTGTGGGGAAACACACTAAAATAGGCAACAGGTGCTTATTTAGTGTCCTAGCTTAATTAATAATGCATTGACCCTCTTTATATGCACTAATTTCATTAAAAACCTCACTCTTGGCACCTTATTTCACTACCACGCTTAAATTTGCCTAAATTTAGTCAAGGATTTACCTGTGCAAGCGCCTGTCAAGGACTGCATATAGTTACCCCACATCTCACGCTCCTTTTTGGGTTTTTGGGTGGTTTCTCAGTCAATATTGGGTATTTTTGAATGGGAATTTCACGTAGTATAATGTCAGGATTAGCCCCATTGTTTCTACAGTGATTCTCCCTTATTATAAAGCTATTATTAGCCTTAAAATTTCCTCTTTAATATATTATATCATTGTTTAATAGGCATATACTCTCTTTTTATCTTATTCTTTAATTTTGATGGATTTTCCTTATTAATACTGGATTTTGGCTGTTGTTATTCTTCTAATTATGTCATGGGATACTGGGAATGTTGATGGGAATGTCTATTAGTGGTTTGGAGGCGTCATTAACTGTGTATTGGGTGGTACATCAAGGGAATCATTGGGGAACTCAGTGTGTATAAAAGGAGGAGTTTTTTTGGGTCTTGTTTCTACATTCTTTATCATTACAATTTAACCAATATAACCAAATAAATTAAAATGAATATCAATTAGTGCTTTTATAAGACTTTTGAATAGTATCTGAATTATAAAATCTATTTTTCTACCAACTAAAAATATTGTAAGCCATATATAAAAATAGTGAGAATTATATCACTAAGACCTTTAATTTTGATTATATTTTACTACTTGTTGGATTTAAACTGTAGTATTCATATAGGATCATTAAAATATTCTAGAAAACTGACCATTCAAGCTAATTCACATCTTTGTATTTGACCTCAGCCTGACAGTATCAATGTTTACCGATCCACAATTAAATTAATTTTGGATAATAATCCTTATACCCCAATTATCTTCCACAATTATTTTTGCAAATAATTGTGTTATTATACATTTTACCTGTGAAAGTTGGCCTCTTATCCAAAATTTTTCTACTCGACTTTTCATAACCACATCTTGGACAACTTTCTGGATATATTTGCCACCTTACCATGCTGCACACTCCTAACCTTATCCCATTGCACAACTTCCTGTCATAATCACATCTTGTACTTTGCTCTGTATATGCCCACATCTTAGGCTTCTTTCTGTATATGCCTTCTACCTTGCTACATACTCCCATTCTCAAACCATCCTGTCTATTCTCTCCATTCAGAACCCCTCACTATCTCATCTGCTTTTTTCTCCTCCTCTTAATCTTCAATTATCTCATCATGCCTCATCATCATAGATCTTCTCAAAGGCACCCTTCCCCCAGTTGTTCTTCAAATCACACTTCTCCCTCTTTCCCCTTCTCAGCAAATAAGTCAAAGACCATTCAATTAAAAAAAGATGATCATCTCATACTTATAAACTGGCTGAAAGCTAAATCTTACATTTATTCTTGTTTTGGTACTGAAAATGCAACTAAAGAAGGATGGCCCCCCATCAAAAGTTAATGGTTATTTTCAAATGGACAACAAATTAAAAAATAAGAACAAGGGAAGGCTAGATCTTTTACCTAAACAGATGTCTGAATGCTTCAAGAATTATTAAGCCAAATACAAAAAGGCAAAGACTCTTTCATCTTCTACTGGTTTTTGTATTACTGACCTCAATATCAGTAAGGGAATCAAATCCATAGACAATAAACTTGATTATTTCTGTCCTTATTTTGAAGAGATGGATGCTATTTTTGGAGAGAAAGCTGATGTTAATCCTGCAAACATGTTGGATGGAGAAGAGCCTATCTCCAAACATGATGTCAAAAACAATTTTTCCCATCCTCTTCCTCAACTCAACCTTCCCTTGTTTCAAATTCAAAAAATCTAGATGTCCTTTCAATAGATCCTTATGGAAATATAAACCAACCCAATTTAACTCAGATGTATTTTTTTTCTTCTATCTTACCTATTCTTTTTTTTTAATTTACTTATCGTTTCTTATTTCTAAAAAGGCTGACAAACAAACACAGGACCCACAATCAACTGAGACTGAAGCTAGTTACAACGATGAGGGGGACATTACTGTACCAACTACTTCCAAAAAAAAGAAAAGGGCTTCAACTAGTTTAAATTCTCAGACTAAAACAAGAAAAAAAAGATACTTTATCTCAAAGCCCTTTTTCTTCTATTGAAGATTTTTTGGAGAAACATGATGCTGGTAAGTGATACCATACCTTTTAATACTTTACTCTGCTTTTCTTCTACTTTTTGTTAATATTTCTTATCACTCTAGAATAAGTTGAAACTTATAAAGAGACTCTAAAGTTTGAAAAGCAAAAATATGAGCTCTCTTTAAGGAGGGATGACAGGGTACATGATTTGGAAGAGAGGAAGCACAAACTCTCTTTATGGAAGGATGATAGGGCACAAGACTTGGAGGAGAAGAAATTTGAGATAACTATTAGTATTGAAAAATCAAAGAAAGAGGAGAAAACATTTGAGCATCAAAACTTAATGGAACAGATGAAATTTAAGCATGATCTTCAAGAAAATTCCAAGAAGCAAAATTTTTTAATAGTATGTGTTAAAGCCAATAAATCATATGAGGAAATTGAAAGTCTAATGAAATTTTTCGATGACTAGTTTGTTTTATTTCTTTTACACTTCAACTATTCATAATTATTTTTACATAAAATTTAACAATAATTTCCTGTATTTCATTACTCTATCCATCATTAGTTGAACTTTCATATTTTAATATTATAAATTCTTTTTTAAATAAAATTTTCAAGAATTTTAATGTTAAAAATTCTTTTTTAGTTAAAATTTTCAAGTCACATTTGAAAATTTCCCAATCTCACCCCTGCATTTGATTGAACTAACACCACGGGAAATCTGGGGGTGAACTGCTAGCAGTTCCCTCTATTTGAAACTATCAGGAATTTGTCAGGAAACTGTTGGGAAACCATCCTAAAACTGTCAGAAATATGTTTTTAAATCTGATGAAAAAACATTGAAAAAAGAAACTGTCACAGATTGAATCCGGAACAATCCCTCCTTGAGCAGAGCTTAGGAACCACATTGAACATCAGTTAATCTCAGGTTTGGCAAAAGTTTGAACAACATCACTTAGCATACCTTAATATTCAAATATTAAACTTGAATATATGTTGCGTGTATGATATAGATGCATATGCATTTGAATTTGCATGGTGGATACTTATTGCATGTTAAAAATTGATGTGAAATGCCTATCTAAAGTGTATGCATAATGACTATGAAGAATAAATATGCATAAAAAATATGCATATAAATATGCATAGTGATTATGCATAAAAATTATGCATAAAAATTATGCATATTGAATATGCATAAAAATATGCATATTGAATATACATAAAAAATATGCATATTGAATATGCAAAAAAAAGGTGCATATATGTATATGAATAAAATATATTAATATGCATATAAATCTGTATAATGAATATGCATATGCATATCCATAAATATGCATAATGATTAAAAAATGCAAAAAAAATGATGCTTAACGAGTATATTTTATGCATAAATAGAAATATGCAATATAAATTCATATTGCATACAGATAACACTGGCAAACCAACTTGACCAAAACTCATACTAAATTTTCATTCTGGACTAAAGGTGTGAGGGAAGGAAGAAAACAGTCTGATGTTAGAAAAATGCTACATGCACTCATTTTGTAGCAGAGCAAATGAGAAGTGCTGAATTATGGTTGGTGCCCATAATTTAGTATGATATCATAATTTTATTTAATTGTTTTCAATATTGAAAAGACTTTAGGTCAGTTGGTATGGATCTAGCTGTGCC
The DNA here is from genome assembly GCA_030280995.1 of Hemileia vastatrix. NCBI lineage: Eukaryota > Fungi > Basidiomycota > Pucciniomycetes > Pucciniales > Zaghouaniaceae > Hemileia > Hemileia vastatrix. Next base: position 8,335,689 of record JASXTE010000018.1, on the reverse strand, counting down.
AGGGTCTAATCTAATTATTTTAACAATTTCTTAATAATTAATGGGTTTTAATACAAAAACAGGTTGTATTTTTTGTGGGATATTGGATATGATAAGGTCTTTTGTAAAAAAAACTTATATTGTTCAAAAATATTCCTGAATCAGATGTGGGATAATCACTACAAAAAATGGTAGTACTGTGGGCAATAAAATATATGCACAAGCAGTAAAGAAAGGACTAAGTAAACCCTTTTTGTGCAGTGGGAATCATTAGAGTGGAATTGTGGATGAAAAATATAATTCATTATTACCATTTTATTTAATCAAAAAATTTATAATATCAAAAAGAACTATTGATTAATTGGTATTTGACCTTTGTGCCTCACTCATATTTATCATTTGATTGATTTTTTGTCACCATTATGTTATTAATATTATAAGTATAGCAAAGACTCATGTGCCAAATGCATACCAGGTGATGTTACACCTTTTATAATATTATTAAATAAAGGTAAAAAAATATGAAAATGATTTGTTTTACAAAAAATAAATTGATATCCAAAAGCAATATGAGGGATAAAAAGGTAAAATTAAAGGGATCAAATATGAAATAAAAAATTAAAGTAAAATTCCTGCCATCAAGAGCAAGTAGACATGATGGGGTGAACGCCCACCAGTGGCACTAAACTTGGACTATAATTTCTTTTTTGTAAAAATAAAAAAAAATCCACTTGAGCTTTACCAAAACTTCAGGATGACAATTTTGCCATATCAAACAACTTCTAGTGCAATTATTGAAGAAAAATTCATTTTCATTGCAATAGAGAGAATTGATCACATCAGACTGCATGTGACAAAAAGTGTCCAGCACAAGTTCGGCCAAACTTGTGCTGGACACTTTTATGATGGAGAGTAGCTAGGGTGGAATTTTTCTTCAGTTCATCAGGTATTTCTTATAAACATGTCAACTGGGATTTGATCTTTGTGCCTCACTCATATTTATCATTTGATTGATTTTTTGTCACCATTATGTTATTAATATTATAAGTATAGCAAAAAATCGTGTGCCCAACGCATACCGGGTGATGTTACACCTTTTATAATATTATTGAATAAAGGTAAAAAAATATGAAAATGATTTGTTTTACGAAAAATAAATTGATATACAAAAGCAATATGAGGGACAAAAAGGTAAAATTAAAGGAAGAAAATATGTCATAAAAAATTAAAATAAAATTACTGCCATCAAGAGCAAGTAGACATGTTGGGGTGCATGCTCACCAGTGGCACTAAACTTGGACTATAATTGCTTTTTTGAAAAACAAAAAAGTGCCAATCTGAGGTTTAACAAAACTTCAGCAGAACCATTTAGCCATATCAAACAACTTCTAGTGCAATGATTGAGAGAGAATCGATCACACCACACTGCATGTGACCAAAAGTGTCCAGAACAAGTTTGGCCGAACTTGTGCTGGACACATTTATGACGGAGAGTAGCTAGGGTAGAATTTTTCTTCAGTTATTCTGGTATTTCTTATAAACATGTCCATTGGTACTTGATCTTTGTGCCTCACTCATATATATCATTTGATTAATTTATTGTCACCATTATATTATTAATACTATAAGTATAGAAAAAACTCATGTGCCAAATGCATACCAGGTGATGTTACACTGTTTATAATATTATGAAATAGAAGTAAAAAAATATGAAAATGATTAGCTTTACAATAATTTAAATAGATATTAAAAAAATAGAGAAATAAAAAAGTAAAATTAATCACAAAGAGATCAATTATGAAAAACAAAATACTAGTAAAATTCTTGCCCTCAAGAGCCAGTAGAAGTGTTGAAACAAATGGGAGCCATCAGGGCTAAATTTTAATAAGTGACCTTTTTTTATAAAGATAAAAAATTATACACCTGAGGTTGGAAACAACGACAGGTGGATGATTCAGCTAAACAAAACTACTTGTAGTGAAGTTTAATAAAAAAATTTTTTTTTGTTGCCATACAGAGAATTGATCCCATCTGACTGCACATGACCAAAAGTGTCCAGCACAAGTTCGGCCAAACTTGTGCTGGACACTTCTATGATGGAGAGTGGCTAAGTTAGAATTTTTCTTCAGTTCATCTGGTATTTCTTACAAACATGTCTACTAGTATTTGATCTTTGTGCCTCACTCATACATATTGTTTGATTAATTTTTTGTCTTAATTATATTATTAATTATATAAGTATAGCAAAAAATTGTGTGCCAAATGCATACTGAGTGATGTTACACCTTTTATAATATTACTAAGTAAATGTATAGAAATATTAAAATAATTTATTTTCAAAATTATTAATTGATATCCAAAAGCAATATGAGGAATAAAAAATTAAGTTAAAGGGATCAAATATGAAAAAAGAAATCCAAGTATTATTCCTAATATCAAAGGCCAGTAGAGATGTTGAAGCAAATGAGAGCCATCAGGGATAAATTGTACTAAATTGACTGTTTTTTAAAGATATAAAATTGTGTACCTGTGGTTTGGATGAACTCTAGGTGGATAATTCAGCTATATCAAACTACATCTAGTGAATTTTCTTATCAAATCATTTTTTTCATTGCCAAAGAGAGAATTGATCCCATCTGACTGCACCTGACCAAAAGTGTCCAGCACAAGTTTGGCCAAACTTGTGCTGGACACTTTTATGATGGAGAGTAGCTAGGGTGCAGGTCTTCTTCAGTGCAACTGTTATTTTTTTAAAACATGTCAACTGGTATTTGATCTTTCTGTGTTATTCATATTTTATTATCTGATTAATTTTTTGTCATTAGAATATTATTAATTTTATTAGTATAGAAAAAACTTGTGCACCAAATGCATGCCATGTTATATTACACCTTTTATAATATTATTAAAAAATGTTAAAAAAATATGAAAATGATTTTTTTTCCAAAATTATAAATTAATATTCAAATGTAAAATGAGTGATAAAAAAGTAAAGTAAAAGAGATCAAATATGAAAAAGAAAAATTCAAGGAAAATTCCTGCCTTCAAGAGCCAGTAGAGGTGTTGAAGCAAATGGGTGCTATCAGGGCTAAATTTATAAAATTTAATTTTTTTTAAAGATAAAAAATTTTTCATCTGAGGTTTGGAAAAACTCAAGGTGGATAATTCAGCCATACCAAACTACTTCTAATGTAATTATTTATCATTTTTTTAAATTTAATTTCCACAGAGAGAATTGATCCCATCTGACTGCACGTGAACAAAAGTGTCCAGCACAAGTTCGGCCGAACTTGTGCTGGACACTTTTATGATGTAGAGTAGCTAGGGTGGAAGTGTTTCTCAGTACATCCGTTTTTTGTTTTTCACATTTCTATTGGTTTTTTAACTTTTTTTTATCATTCATATTTATCTTATAATTAATTTTTTGTCACCATATATATTATTAATGTTTCTAGTATAGCAAAACCCTGCATGCCAAATGCAAAATTGGTGATGTTACACCTTTAATAATATTATTATATAAAGTTAAAAAAATATGAATATGTTTAGTTTTTAAAAAAATAAATTGATATTTAAAATTAAAAAGAGTAATAGAAAGAAAAATGAAAATAAATGGGATCAAATATGAAATAAAAAATACAAGTAAAATTTTACTATCAAGAGCCAGAAGTGGTGTTGGGACAGTTGGGGACCCCTAGGTCAAGACTTGGTCTAAACTTACTTTTATGTATAGCTAAAAAATTTTGAGGTGAGGTTTTGACAGACTTCCAGGTGACAATTTTACAATATTAAACATTCTTTACTTCAATAATTGAGTGAAATATCATTTTCATTGCCATAGAGAGAATTTATCTCATATGACTTCATGCAACCAAAAGTGTCCAGCAAAAGTTTGGCCGAACTTGTGCTGGACACTTTTATAATTGAGAGTAGGCATACAGCAAATCTTCTTAAACTCAAAAGGGATTTCTTATAAACATTTACACTGGTATTTGATCTTTCTGTGTCATTTAAATTTACCATTTGATTAATTTTTTGTCATCATTATATTATTAACGTTATTACTATAGTAATAACTTGTGTGAAAAATGCATACCAGGTGGTGTTCCACCTTTAATCATATATTGTTAATAAAGGTATAAGAGTATGAAAATTATTTATTTTAAAAATTAAAAATTGATATCCAAAGAAATATGAGCAATAAAAAATTAAAATAAAAGGGATAAAATAAGAAAAAAAATCTAAGGAAAATTCCCACTATCAATAACAAGTAGAGGTGTTAGATCAAATGTGCACCACCAGGACTAAACTTGGACTATATTTTCTTTTTTGTTAAACCAAAGAAAGTGTCCTGATGAGTTTTGAAAAATCATCAGGAGGACATTTTGGCAATATCAAACTACTTATTGTGCAATGATTGAGCAAAATGTCATTTTCATTTCCATAGAGTAAATTTATCACATCTGACTGCATGCAACCAAAAGTGTCAAGCACAAGTTCGGCCAAACTTATGCTGGACACTTTTATGATGGTGAGTATCTAGGGTGCAGGTCATCTTCAGTTCATCAGGTATTCCTTATAAAAAAATCCACTTGTATATGATCCTTCTGTGTCATTCATATTTATCATTTGATTCATTGTTTTTCACCATTATACTATTAATGTTATTAGTATTGAAAAAAATTATAAGCCAAATGAATACTAGGAGATGCTACATCTTTAATAATCTTATTAAATAAAAGTAAAAAAAATATGAAAAGTATTAGTTTTACAATAAATAAATTGATACTTAAAAGCAAAAAGAGGAATAAAAAAGTAAAATAAAAGTGATTAAATATGAAATTAAACATTCAAATAAAATTTCTGCCATCAAAGAAAATTTGAGTTTTCAGACCAAAATTGCACCACCAGTTCTAGATTTGGAATATATTTTCATTTTTATTAAATTAATAAAAGTGTCCACCTGATGTTTTCAAAAAAATCAGGAGGATAGTATAGCAGTATAAAACTACTTCTTGTGCAATGATTGAGCAAAAATTCATTTTAACTTCCATTGAGTAAATTTATCCCATCTGACTGCATGCAACCAAAAGTGTCCAGCACAAGCTCAGCTGAACTTGTGCTGGACACTTTTATGATGGAGAGTAGCTAGGGTGCAAGTCTTCTTCAGTTAATCTTATATTCATTTTAAAAATGTCTATGGGTATTTGATCTTTCTGTGTCATCCATATTTATTATTTGATTATTTTTTAGTCACCATTATATTATTAATGTTTTTAGTATAGAAAAAACATGTGTACTGAATGTACACTGTGTGATTTTACAACTTTAATAATATTATATAATAAATGTAAAAAAATGTGAAAGTTATCAGTTTTACCAAAATAAAATTGATATTTAAAATCTAAAGGATAAATAAAAGGGTAAAATTAAAATTAAAGAGATCAAACATGAAATAAAGATATTAAGTATAATTTCTGCTATCATGAGCCATTAGAGGCTTCAGAAAAAATGGGCACCATCATAGATTAACATGGATCAAATTTACTTTTTACCAAAGTAAAAAATTGTCTACCTTAGGTTTGGACAAACTTCCAGGGGACAATTTGTCCATATAAAACTACTTTCAGTGCAATAATGGAGTGATCATTCAGTCTCATTTCCGTAAAAAGAATTGATTGCATCTGACAGCATGCAACCAAAAGTGTCCAGCACAAGTTTGGCCAAACTTGTGCTGGACACTTTTATCATAGAGACACCACGCAATATGGGGGGCGGACTTGCTAGCAAGTCCGCAACCTTGAACCCTAATTCATATCTTTTTCAGCACACATTGAGGTGGTGATGAAACAATCATGAAGAAATATTGAATTTACTTTGAAAACACCTTGAAACTGATTTGAACCTTCATTGAACCACAGTTGATTAATAGTTCAAAAAATATTCACAGCAGGAAAAAAGTGTGCACTAGATGTCTAGTGCTTTTTTTTGCTTCCTGAATTGATTCCTGGTAGAATTACAAGTGGGACTTCCATCTGATGCCTCCCTCCCCTAATTCTCCCTTATCTTCAATCTGACTTCCTATCCTACCCCCTTATCTCATTTCTAAACTTGCCATCTACTTACCCATTTTCCCTATTCCTTTCCTTCACAGTGAGAAAACAACTCTCCTCTCCTTCCCCCCCTCTCCCTTCTCTTCTCTTCATTTCTCACACCTCCCCCAGACCCTCACTCACCTTTCCCAGCCCACTGTCATTATTTAGTTTTATTTTACTTTGTATTTTTTTCATTTTTCATGTTTCTTCCCTACAAAAATCTTCCTTTTTCAACGATTGGCCACATTTTTTTAGTAAACACAAGCAACTCAAATTCTGAAATATGTATTTAGTTACATTATTTACCACTTGGAATGGGTTATAATTCCTCAAAATTTTATTCCTTGTTATTTCTAATTTATACATATTAATTATTCTCAAGTTTATAAAAAGTTGGCTACTTCCCAAGCCCTTGCATGCCTCCCCAACACTTTTTTCACCTCTTCAATCTCATCGCTCACCTCCCCCAGAAAAATAAAGGAACTGGGGAAGGCTGGGGAAGGTGAGAGAGGGGCTTTACAGGGCTGGGAGAGGTTATAAAATCCCCTAACCCACTTCGGGAAGGCTGGAAAAGGTGAGCAAGGGTCCTTAAAGGGCTAGGAGAGTTGATAAAAGCCTCTCACCTACTACTCACAGCCCTACTTAGTCTTTACAGCACCTCGTTCACATCTCCAGCCAAATTAAGGGACTTGGGAAGCTGGGGGAGGTGAGCGAGGGGCTTTGAAAGTCTGTGGGAGGTAATAAAAGCCTCTCACTCACTTCTCCCAGCCTTCCTTAGTCTTTACAGCACCTCGCTCACATCTCCAGCCAAAGTAAGGGACTGGGGGAGGCTGGAAGAGGTGAGTGAAGGGCTGGAAAGATTGGGAAGGTGAGAAAGGGCTAGGGGAGGTAAGCGAGAGCTGGGGGATGTGGACAATAAACTGGGGAGGTGAGTAATAGTTTTAGAATGTGAGAGAAAGGCTGGTGAGGGCTAATGGAGGTGAGTGGGGTGAGTGAGGGGAATGGGAGGTGAGCGAGAGGTTGCAAAAGGGGTGTAGTTGTGTTAAAAGTGAAAATAGAGTGGAGGGGAGTAGTGAGGAGGGCTTAAACATAGATTTTGAAGCTTAAAGGGTGTAGCAAATGTATCAGGAGGGCAATAAAAGGGTGGTGAGTGGTAATAGAATTAACAGAAATGAAAAAGCAGAAAAATTTGTGTGGAGAGATTGAGAGGTTGTCCATTGAGGTAGTGAAAAATGGAGTGTGAACTTTGTTCTTTGGGCGAACATCAGAGTCCACCCCCTCAATCTACAGCTCTATTCTGCTGATATGGAAAATGATTGATAATTATTTTTTATTGATATTTTTTAACTTAAACCTATAGTTTATACGTCTTTATTTTATATTTTTGATTTACAATGCACTTTAAGACTAAGAAAGTAATATAGTAAAATAATTGATAATGAAATACTATTTTGCTTTTTTACACAATAATTCACAGAATTCTTTTGATAACTATACATGATATAAATAAATAATATAATAGGAAAATTGTAGCAAAAAGTTAAAAACTAGAATAAAACATTTAAAGAAATTTTAAACTATTGAACTTATGTATTTTTTGAGTTTATTGTATTTATTTTTAAATGTAATAGTAAAATATGTTGGTTAGATTAAAAATAGCTTTGAATTAAATTAAATAATTAGGGTAAAGGTTGAGGAAAAGATTTATCCACATATATAACCATTTAGGCTTATTTCTTGTTTTGTGATTGCTATATATAACTGGATAATTGACTGTAATAACTGCAAATTTAAAAAACTTCAATAAGTTATCTACCTCAATATATTTATGATAATCTATTCAGTAACAGAATAAAATATCTGAGTCCTTTCTTTTACTAATTTTTTTTCATTTCAATGACTATATACATTTTCAAAAAAATTATTTATCATGTTTTTGGTGGAACTTAGATTGAACTCTCAATGCAATCTTGTTTCCAAGTGTGGCTCATAATAATTTAAGCCATGAAAAAATTTATACTTTTTTAGAAGTTTTATTAATTACTTTTAAATATAAAAATAATTATATTTTTATATCAAAATATTTTTATTAAACACTTTGAAGTTCTAAAAATAAGTACATATTAAGAATTATTTTTAGATAATATTATATTAAAAAAAGTTTTAAGTTGATTATATATTATTATGATATGATTTCTTTCCATATTACGTATTACGAAACTACCTAAAAATCAATTTTATACAACTATATTACATAAAAAAGATATCAGCTCTTCTGCTTAGATTTAAAGTACTTCAAAAAAACATTATTTTTGCCTTAGGTACACATTATATAGAGTATTCAGAGCATCATATTAATTTTTTAGACTTACACATTTAAGTTGAATGGAAGCCTCACAGGATAAAATTGGTCATTTTGTAAAAAAAAAAATAAGTAAATATCTTTTAAATCAATATATATTTTTATAAAAAGTCAAATTTTAATATTTATGTTTAGTTTAAAATCTGTTATGAAGATTTGAAATATTGCTATTTAAATTAATTTTTATAACAATATAACCATTCCAGTATTGCTTTGTGATAAGGCCAATTTCAAGAAAATTTTTAAATTCTTCTGTTTAAATAAAATATCAAAGGGATTGTTTTTCATACACTTAGAAACTGAATAGAAACATCATATAAGATCTACCAATCAGCATAAATATCATAATTCCAATAAATCATTGATAAATCTTGAACCCATATATATAATTTTACAATTGCGTGTAAGTGTTCAGTTGTGAATTACTCCTATCAAAACTTTGATTCTAATGACTAAAAAAGCGTACCTGAAATGTTTCATTTAATTTATTTTTCAAAACCATAGAATTGAAATATTTTTTCTTTTCATTTAAAACATGGAATAATATTATTTTTAATAAAAAGATGATTGCCTTTACAGCTGCTTTTCTACATGGGTAGAATCTAAATTACCTATTGTGTCTTTTTTACAAAATGAATATCATATAATAGTTTTTTAATTTGAAACTGATAGAATTATGAAAAATTACCACTTTTACCTATTTAATTCAGTTCTTGAACAATAATACAATCAAAATATCTACCTGAAGCACATTTTTTAACATGAGATCACTTTTCAAATTATATGGTGCTTATTCCCAGGTTGACACTGAAATTATCCCACAATACAGCATTGAAGCAAAATCAAGTACTAAAATTAAAGTTTAAATAAATTTATACTACTTTGTTTTAATTATCTTTAAATTTTTACATCTAGCTTGAATTTCAGTCTTTCATATGAAAAATTCACTAAGTAGTGATTAATTATTTCAACTCATGAGATTACTCTACCAAATAACCATATTTACATTGAATTTTGATGAAATACATCATGAAGAGTTCCAGAAAATCATATGTGTATTACATTGAATAAATTAATATTGTGAAAATTCTTAGTAGTTGAATATTCGATAGAAAAAAAAAGAGCAAAAAGATATTTCCTTTTAATTTTAATCATCTTCTTGCATACAAAAATGGAAAAAACTGGATTAAAATTCACTTGTATAAGAATTATACTTCTTTCTAGACATATAATTAAACAATTTATCAATTATTAGTGCTAAGTGTAAAGAAGATATTAGAGAACTTCATTGAAACAGAAATTATGAAAACATATTTCTATCTTTTATTTTTCTTAATTATGAGTCTTTTCACAGTATTCTAGAATAGAAACTTGAGAATTTTTATGGTTCAATATTTTTATTAAATAATTCCATTGAGTTTAAAATAATTATATTGCATAATAAGAAATAATAAAAATACAAAAAAAAATATCAGGTAATATGGTTTAAATTAAAAAATAAAAGCTTCAAATTCTTGGTTAAAAGGAGTTATCATTAAAGAGAACCACTGATATTATTTTATATTTTTTCAAAAAAAATAGGATAAAATAATTAGAGAGGTTAAAAGTGATGTTTTTGAAATAAATAGTATAATTTTCAGTCTTTTAAGTGATCAGGTGAAATACAAAATGAAAATGAAAATGAGTTTTGTGAAAAAAATTCTGTGAATGGATCAGATTATTAATCTTCCCTTGTTATTATTTCTATAAATTATTTATTAAACTTTCACTATTACTCAAGCACAGACTCATCCATGTTTGGTTAAGAGCCCAAGATGAGTTCAAAGTAAAGTTCAGTCTGAGTTCAGTCTGAGTTCAGTCTGAATTCCATCTGAATTCAAGTTGAGGACTTGCTAGCAAGTCCCCCCCAAATATTGCGTGGTGAGAGTAGCCAGGGTGCAAGTCATTTTAAATCATCTGGAATTTCTTATAAAAATGTCCACTGTTATTAAATCTTTTTGCCTCACTCATATTTATCAATTGATTAATTTTCTGTCACCATTATATTATTAATATTATCAGTATAGCAAAAACTTGTGTGCCAAATGAATACTGGGTGATGTTACACCTTTTATAATATTATTAAATAAAGGTAAAAAAATTTGAAAATGATTTATTTTACAAAAAATAAACTTCTATACAAAAGCAATATGAGAGGAATAAAGTAAAATAAAAGAAATCAAAGATGAAAATTAAAATCCAAGTTAAATTCCTGCCATAAACAGAAAAAAGAGATGTTGAATCAAATTAGCACACTCAGGGCTAAACTTGCACTAAATTTTCTTTTTTGTAAAAATAAAAAAAAATCCACTTGAGCTTTACCAAAAATTCAGCATGAAAATTTTGCCATATCAAACTACTTCTAGTGTAATTTTTTTTCAAAAATTTATCTTCATTTCCATAGAGAGAATTGCTCCCATCTGACTGCACCTGACCATAAGTGTCTAGCACAAGTTTGGCCAAACTTGTGCTGAACACTTTTATGATGGAGAGTAGCTAGGGTAGAATTTTTCTTCAGTTCATCTAGTATTTCTTACAAACATGTCTACTGGTATTTTATCTTTGTTCCTCACTCATAAATATCATTTGATTAAATTTTGGTCACCATGATATTATTAATATTATAAGTATAGAAAAAACTCATGTGCCTGTCTACTGGTATTTTATCTTTGTTCCTCACTCATAAATATCATTTGATTAATTTTTGGTCCCCATTATATTATTAATTTTATAAGAATAGAAAAACTCATGTGCCAAATGCATACCAGGTGATGTTATGCCATTTATAATATTATTAAATAAATGTATAAAAATATGAAAATAGTTTATTTTAAAAATTATTAATTGATATCCAAAAGCAATATTAGGAATAAAAAATTAAGTTAAAGGGAACAAATATGAAAAAAAAATCCAAGTAATATTCCTACTATCAAAGGCCAGTAGAGGTGTTGAAGCAAATGAGAGCCATCAGGGATAACTTGTACTAAATTGACTTTTTTTTAAAGATAAAAAATTGTGCACCTGTGGTTTGGATGAACTCTAGGTAGAAAATTTGGCTATGTAAAACTACTTCTAGTGAAGTTTTTTATCAAATAATTTTTTTCATGGCCATAGCGAGAATTGATCTCATATGACTGCACCTGACCAAAAGTGTCCAGCACAAGTTCCGCTGAACTTGTGCTGGACACATTTTTGATGGTGAGTATCTAGGGTGCAGCTCTTCTTCAGTGCAACTGGTTTTTTTTAAAAACATATCCACTGGTATTTGATCTTTCTGTTTTATTAATATTTTATCATTTGATCAATTTTTTGTCACCAGTATATTATTATTTTTATTAGTATAGAAAAAAAACATGTGCCAAATGCTTACAGGGTGATGTTAAACCTTTAATAATTTTATTAAATACAGGTAAAAAATTATGAAAATGATTTGTTTTACATAAAATTAATTGTTATCTAAAAGAAAAAAAAGGGATAAAAAGAAATAGGTTGAATAAAAGAAATTTTATATGAAATTAAAACTTCAAGCTAAATGCCTACTTTCAAGGCTCAGAAGAGGTGTTGGATAAAATGGGCATCATCAGGAATAAAATTGTACTTAATTTGATTTTTTGAAAAACTAAATGAAGTTTTCAACTGATTTTTTTCCAACATTTAGTTGGACACTTTGTCTATATCAAATTACTTCTAGTACCATGATTGACCAGATTAAATCCTCATTTCCATATGCAGAATTGATCCCATATGGCTGGACCATGCCAAAGGTGTCAACCACAAGTTTGAGAATTCTTCTGGTGGACACTTTTATGATGGACAGTAGTAGGGTGCAAGTCTTCTTTAGTTAATCTAGTATTCCTCATAAACATTTCCAACTTATTTTTGGCCAAAAATCAGGTGGAAAGTTTGTCCATATCAAATTACTTCTAATGCCATGATTGACTAAAAATTGATTCTCATTGCCATATAGAGAGTTGATCCCATATGACTGGATCTGGAAAAAGTGTCACCACAATTTTCGATAAACTTAAGTTTGAAAATTTTATGATGGAAAGTAATTTCAAGTCTTCTTCATTTCATCAAGTAATCCTCATAAAAATTTCCACCTGTATTTTGGCCAAACTTCAGGTGGACACTTTGGCCATATTAAATTAATTCTAGTTCCATGTTGATAAAAAACTGATACTTATTGCCATATATAGATATTAAACCCATCAGACTATGCCTTTCCAAAAGTGTCTACCTGAATTATGGCTAAACCTCAGTTGGACACTTTTATGATGCAGAGTAGCTAGGGCAAAAGTATTCTTCAGTTAATTTGGTATTCATAATAAATTTATCCTCCTGAAGTTTAGCCTAACTTCAGGTGGACAATTTTGGAAAGCACTAGTTAGTCACTATCCATCAAAAAAGTGTTCACCAAAATTTGGCTAAACTTGTGGTGGACCCCTTTGATAAGCCACAGTCAGATGAGATCAACTCTTTAGATGGAAATGAGGATGATGTTTTGGTCAATCATGGAAATAGAAGTAGTTTGATGTGGCCAAATTACCCCCCTGAAGGTCAGACAAACCTCACAAGGACACTTTTTAGCAGGGAGTAACTGAGAAAAATCCATTAATCAGAAGGAAAATCTTTTATTGGATAGATGCCAAGGTTTCATGCTTGTGTATTATGGTCAGTATTAATTTTGAAAGTGTCTGTCCAAGCAATTTCCTTGCCCATCATGACACATTTTGTTTTAAATGTTTCAAACTGCGAGATACAGTATTAAGGTGTCACATAGTATAATTAAGTTCTATTAAGTTCCCTCCTATGATGCCTAAATTTATAATTTAATATCTTACATAATAATTTTTTTTATATAAATTCATCAATATTTTATTTTATTATCAAATTTACTAGAGCAACTATCCTGAATTATTATATATGCATAAGCTTAGGTTAGATCAATTTGTGCTCAATTTGTGCTCAACAGAGGACCAAAATCAAGTTCTGGAGGATCAACTTGTGCATAATTTGGAATAAGTTGATATTCTGTCTATAATCAATCTGAGAATAAATGTAAATCTAACTCTAATTTACTTATGTTTATAAAGTATTCATAAACCTGGCATAATTAAGGGACACTCTAAATTTCAAGAGAGGGGATTTCTAGCAATTCACCACTAGTTTTCCCGTGATGTAAGAGGCAGGTATTATCAAAATTCTTTCAAGTAAAAAATTTTGCAAGTCTTATATGAAATTTTGGCGATACTCCCCCTGCCTCTATCCATAATTAGTTGAATTTTAGTATTTTAATGTTAAAAATTCTTATTTAAATAAAATTTTTAAGTCTCATTATGAAATTTCCCCCTCCCCTCCCCCCCTGCATTTGATTGAAGTAAGGGGTGGGTATCACCAAAATTCTTTCAAGTCAATAATTTTGCAAGTCTTATATGAAATTTTAGCAATACTCCCCCCTGAATTTTATTGAAATAAGGGATGGGTATCACCAAAATTTCAAGTCAATTTTTTATTTGCAAGTCTGATATGAAAATCTGGTAATACCCCTCCTTTATTTTATTGTATTAAGAGAAGGGTATCACCAAATTTTCAAGTCAAATTTTTTTTAAAGTCTTATATGAAAATTTGGAAATACCCCCCCTGTATTTTATTGAATACAGGGATGGGTGAAAATTTTCAAATCAATTTTTTTTAAAGTCTGATATGAAAATTTGACAATACTATTGAATTAAATGAATCAAATGGAAATAAATTTTAAAATGAAAATTTCATCAACCAATTATTTTTACCAGTCCAAATCAAGTTTTCCAATTTTATATAATATCCAGTAGAGCCACATAAGGTCAGATGCACCATCATATAATACCAGAAAACTATCTTGATGTAACTTTAAAAAATAATTGGAAGAGACAAATCCAACTTTAAATAAAAAATGAAAATTTCATCAGAAAATTATTTTTACCAGTCCAAATCAAGTTTCCCAATTTTATATAATAGCCAGTAGAGAGACCTAAGGCCAGATGCATCATCATATAAAACCAGAAAACTATCTTGATGTAACCTGAAAAAATAATTGGAAGAGAAAAATCCAAATTCAAATGCAAAAAAAATTTAAAAGGAAAAATACAAATGATAAAAAAGGAAGATAAAAAGGAAAATTAAAAAAAATTAAAAATGACAAAAAATAAAATAAAAAATTTTAATAAATGTGAAAAAAAAGAAATAAAAATGGATGAGAATGGTTAATAATAGAAAAAAATTCAATATATTTTAGCTACCATACTTGAAAGATCTACTAAGTACAATTTTTTTATCTAAATTTCTTTTGATTATTAATAAGATTAATAAGACCTTCATTTATTTGGAATTAACAGCAAAAATTGGTAAATTATAGACAAGAAACTATAGATGGAGGTGCTTTAGTTGTTTGATGCCAATGTTGAGATGAATTCCATATAGCCTCAACTATTCCATTGGCACTACCAAAATCAATAATACATTTATGGTCTGGAAAATAAAGGCCATGTCCCTTATCAGAAGAGGGTGATGGAATAGGAACACCAGTCTCTGGATTAATATAACAGAAAATTCCAAATGTTAGACAATTCTTATCATGTTTATCTAGATGAACATTATTGTAGAATCCTTTATAAGTGACAATGTAGACAATCCTATAGTACTAGCTATAAGCCTTTACCAAGGGAGTTGGAGAAAAACCAGAGAGAAAATCCCCTGTCCCTTTAGAAAAATATAAGTGAGATTTACCTGCTACAGTAAATTGGTTCCTGTTGTTTAAAGCCCTTTTCCAATACGCTTGACTGCCTGATCAGCCAAGAAATTAGTCTCCAGAAAGACTACCAAACCAAAGAACTGAAATGTAGACCAATGTCCACACAAGATAAAGCAATGATACTTGATGTAGGTTGCAAATCCACACCAGAAACAGCAATAATACTTGATATAGCTTGCAAGACTACACCAGAGAAAACAGTTGCCAAAGTTGAGTTAAATGAAGAGCTAACCTTGCAACAAACACATCCAATTGTGGCCAGAAAACAGTGAAAACTGAGTGAGGAACAAGGATATCAACTCCGGATGGTTGTATGATAATTAAGGTTGCCCTAAACTGTCTTTTTTTTTTATACACACAGACCACTCTCTAAGAGCCCATGCAAACCCACAAATTTGGCGTTTCTGAGTGCCAAATCGCATAAAACCCCTCTAGAAATGCTTCCCAGCCTTCTAGCACTGAGGGGGGTGGTCCGCCTGACATCAGGAGGCCCGCCTGAAGTGGCAGGACCACTCTGAAGCCCAAAAACCACCAAAAACCACCAAAAACACCCAAAATACTTAGAAAAATATACTACAACTACTAAAAACTTTAAAACACATAATTAAGCTGCTAAAACATTGAGACATGAAATGTGGAGAAAAATTAGCCCATTCTAATGGTACTAAGCACTTAACCCCAAGACTTAAGGTTAGCCTGTAAAAAGCAAAAAAAAAAAATTAAACAGCAATCTTTTAAAATGAAAAATGAGAAATAATCCCTCAAATACTTGGAATATGAAAAATTTCATCAAGACATAAAATATAGAGAAAAATGGGGCTATCCAATGGTAGTACCCACATCCCTGCAGTCCCAATATTTTTCAAATAATTCCAGAAAAACACCCAATTATTGAACAATGCCATTCAAGACATATCAAAACAATGCCAAACAGACCAACAAAGGGCTCTGCCAATTTTGGAAGATCACATCCTCCCTCCATTAGAGAATGTCCAATTTTTCCTTCATCACAACCACCATGTTCAGCTTCCTCTCCAATTCTGCTACTGACATGGGTCCTTGCCAATACTACATTGACAACAATCTCATCTGTACCATAACACCTCCAACTCATCCCTACAGAACCTCCTGTGATGCCTGTCACTCTAGAAAGAAGACTTGCTTCAGACCTGGTCCATTGTCCTCTTCAACATCTTCTTCTCCTCCACAACCTGATCCACCTTCCACCAGCACCAAACAATCCAGACCCTCCATCCTGATCCCCAGCCTGGTTAACAAATTTCACCCTTCAAAAAAGAGTGCCAACCTCACTACTACCACTAGATCTACCATCCCAGGTCCTTCTAATGGTAAGCTCAATACTTCTTCATACTGAAATTCAATCTGACCAACTTCCAGTTCTTTCTAATCCAGAAAGTGATGATGACAATGTGGGAACCCTTCAAGAACCCCCACCTAATCCATTGCCAACTATCAAAAACAACTTCCAACAACATTCTTCTCAACAGAAGCATCTTATCCTATATTACTTCCAATCCACTCCTGCCAGGAACCCACAGGACCTTGAGAAAAGAAAGAACCTCATCCACCAGTTCAAAGCCAATGTTGAACACTTTGTTACATCTCTTGATTCTTTTCTGTAATTAATTCTTGCCTGAAAATCTTGATTTAGAAATAAAAAAAATAAACAAACTCCTCATTTTAAAGTCTTGGGGGACTAATCCTCAGTTTTAAGTCTTGGGGGACTAACAGCCCTCATTTTATAGTCTTGGGGGACTCAAAACCTGAATCAAAAAGAAAGAACCATAGATCAAAACATTAAAGACCAAAGAAACAAACTAACATTCTGAGGTAACTGCTCTACAGAGCAGCCAGCTCATCAGTTACCCCCACACTTGCCTTAACAAAA
This sequence comes from Hemileia vastatrix, assembly GCA_030280995.1. Taxonomy (NCBI): domain Eukaryota; kingdom Fungi; phylum Basidiomycota; class Pucciniomycetes; order Pucciniales; family Zaghouaniaceae; genus Hemileia; species Hemileia vastatrix. The sequence continues at coordinate 8,318,512 of JASXTE010000018.1, read as the reverse complement.
TTCAGAGACTCCCCCTTGGATGCCCTCTGCCAGAATCACACCATATCCACCTTATCAGTTTATAGTCCTGAAAGACTCAACCAACAACCATCTTCAGCCTATAGTCTTGGGGGACTGTACCATTTATCAGTTTAAAGTCTTGATGGACTGCCAGTGTTCAGTTCAAAGTCTTGAAGGACTACCAGTGTTCAGTTTAAAGTCTTGAAGGACTAACAGTGTTCAGTTTAAAGTTTTTATGGACTAAAAGTGTTCAGTTTAAAGTCTTGACGGACTAGCAGTTTTCAGTTTAAAGTCTTGACAGACTAAAACCCATTTTGCATATAAGGGCGGAGCCACCTCCATGCAAAGTGCTCCACAGCCAACCTGCTAAACTTCCATTCTTTCTTCATTATCTACACATCACTAACAAAATTTTCATTCATCTCTTTTCTCTTCATTGTTTTTCCTTAACAGATCATGGCTGAATCCCTAGAATTTAACCCATCGGACCTTCCTTATTTCACTGCTCCAAAGGACTTTGCTTGTAAACAGTGCATCCACATGTGCAGACCTTGTACCTTCAATCTTCCTACTCCACAAGCCAAATTCTTTAACAGAGCCTGTGATTCTTGAAACTCTAAAAAGAAAAGATGTGACAAAGACCCCAACTATCCAATACCTCCTCCTTCACCTTCACACAAATATATTTCCAGATCTCCTACCAGGTCACCATAACTTGGACCTGCTTACTCTTCTTTATCTTCTGCTCCTTCCAGAAGATCATGCTGTTCTATTCCCAAAACACTTCCTAAAAGACCTGTTTTATCTTCTCAAGAATCTACTTTTATCTCAGAAACTTTAGCCAAATAAGCTTCAGAATCAGCTCCCAGGTGGCCCTCCTGACGTCGGGCAGCCCGCCCTCCTTGCCGGAAAGCAAAAATTAGGCTCAAAACTCCCAAATTCAGCCAAAATACACCATTAAAAACCAACAACTCTACAAAATCACCTCCTAGTGCTCCCAGAGAAATACTTACACACCAAATTTCTTCCCCAGACATCCCCAAAAATTCCAAAAACTCTAGAAAACCTGCCAGAGGACCTTCTGAAAACACCAGAGCACACAACACTGCTTCCAAAAAAAATCTCTAGTTACTTTAAGAAGAACTAACTACACCTCTCCTCTGGCCGCCAATTATTCCTCTGATGACTACCTTTCTTCTAGATCTTCATCCAGAAAATCAAAATCAGTTTCCAGGTCACCTTCTCCAGATCCTTCCTTCAACAACACTGGCTCTCCACCACAAGTGTCCAACCCAACTGGGCCAAGCAATAATAATATCCACAAGAACAACAGCAGCCCTGCTGCTCCAACCAGGCCACAGGAACACCCTTCTTCTCCATCATCTTCTCAACACCATTTAGAGAATGATAATGAGAATACATACCTCTATCTGCTTGACCCTCCTTCAACATCCATTCAGCTTTCATTAAAAGCTCAAATCCCGGCCACTTACAAATTTGATGAGCTTCCAATCTGTAAGTACCAAATTAATAAATCCAATTTCTTTAACAGAGACCAATTACTGATCTAATTCTTCTGGGTAGTTGGAGCCCCGCCTCCTGAAACTACAATTGGGATTGGCTAACCTCTAGAAACTACCTTAACGCTGGATTACACCCACATGAAACAAAACCTAAGCATTATGTTTTCAAACATTCTTAAGGCCTTTGCCCTCCACAGTTGGTTGAATGACTTTGAAAAGAATCTGACAAAAAAGCTCCTTGATTAGCACTGGAAGATGTCTAGATTAATCAAGCACACCTTCCAACACTTGATCCCCACTTCTTCCCAAAAATTACCTTCCACTCCGGTATCCAACCATTACAATCCATATACTCTTTCCAGCCACCTACACCACAAAGAACAGAGTTCTTCTTCCAATCCTAACAAAAAGAAAAAACGCCACCATAATCCGGACCAACCACTGGAGGCTTCTTCTTCCAGACATTAAAAATAAACATGAGAGAAATTAATAAATTAATAAATAGAGAGAACAATAATAATTAACAGAAATATATATATATAAAATTTGTTTTATTTTTATTTTTATTTTATTTATTTATATATTTTATTTTATTTTATTATTTTATATTTTATTTTATTTTATTTTATTTTAATTTTTATTTTAAATTACTAAAATACTAAAAAAAACTTGAAAATAAATAACAAAATTAACCAAAATATGAGAGTTGAAAAATTAAAATGAAATGAATAATAATAATAACATGAGACAAATAATAGTTACTAATGGTATCCCCCAGCCAATTGATGAGCTGATCCCCTGATACCTTATCCACATCCAAGTGAACCTTGATGTGGATACACTGTTTGATAATTGTTAAATTAATTGAAATAAGAAATAAAAAATAAAGATGAAATAAATAAGAAATTGAGAGAATAATAAGAAAAAGAAAGAAAATAACATTGCCCTGTCAATTGATGAGCCTTTCCCAATCAATGCCTTACCACATCCAGATGACCCTGATGTGGTAACACCATGTAATATAATTTTGTGATTTTTCCCTCTTTATATCCTAATAACTCCCATAAAAAAATTAAAAGAAAAAAAGAGAAAAAAGAAAATAATCTAAAACTACTATCTAACTATAGACACAAAAATGAAAGAAAAGAAAACAAAAAAATCCAGCTCCATAGAAAGTCCAGTCCAATGAAAAGATCACTGAGTGGGCTCCCTCCAATAAGTAAAAATGATGGGAGACCACCAGTGATCCCCCACTAAACCAAATAGATGAAAGAAGCCTGTCCCAAGCCAGTAAGCCAGTTTAAAGTCATAGTGGACTTGAAACCTGAATGACAAAAACCAGAGCTAGGATTCAACTAGGACAAACAAAAATACTTGAAACAGACATTCTTGAGTAACTGTTCTACAGAGCAGCCAGCTCATCAGTTACCCCCACACTAGCCAAAATAAAATCTAGAAGCCCCCCCTGGGTAACTTCTAACGAAAACACAAAATCCAAAACATTAAACCAAAACCAATAAGTATGAATAGTCCGGCAATTGAAGAACAAAAGAACTTCCAGTTTAAAGCCATAGAGGATGTAAACCTGTGAAGAAAAACTAATACTAGGGCTCAACAAAATCAAGAGAAGGGGTTGGAAACAGACAAGCTGGGGTAACTTTTGATAGAGCAGCCAGCCCATCAGTCACCCCCACACTTTCCAAAATAAAATCTAGAAGCCCCACCAATGGGTACCTTCTAACAAACAGTTTCCAACAAAAAAGATGCACAGCATCACCAAAATACAAAATTAAAGAATGGTCCATATTTTATGCTCATTGCGGAGTCAATATTCTTCACTTTATGTGCCTCTAGGGTAAAATCTCTTCACCTGATCTTCAGCCACTCTCTTCTTTAAGACTGTGCCATCTAACTCCTCCAAAACATAAGAACCTCCAGACACCTGAGATCTGACTCTTTAAGGTCCATTTGATCTGTCAGAAAACATCTTTCCCCACTGACTTTCCAAACTTGTATTATACACCAAAACCAAACAACCAGGTTTCAAGGGATTCCTGAGTCTATGAGCCAAATTCTTCTCCCAGTATCTGACTGATTGATTTCTTATCTTCATCATTCTAGAGTATGCCTTCTCTTGACATTCCTCTCTACATTCCAACTGTTGCATCCTGGCACAGAGCAAATCTTCTGTTGAGCATATATCATCCCAATAGATTCCAAGATAAGAGAAAGCTTTTAAATCCACCGGTAGAATAGCTTTATGCCCAAAAATTAATTCAGAAGGGGAATAGCCAGTTGTCCTTATCAAAGTGACCCTATCAGCAAATAACACCAAGCGTAAATAATGCCTCCAATTTTCAGCACTATCTCCACACATTTTCACCAAAGCATTTTTGATAACTTGATGGCCTCTTTCAGCCATACCTTCAGCTTCAGGATAATAAGGTGTAGCCAACCTGACTTTAGAACCAATACTTGCCACAGCGTCTTTGAATTCAGCTCCAAAATCTGGCCCACCATCAACAGTCACCAACTTCACTAATCCATACCTAAATACCCATTCCTTCTTCAAAAATTCTGCCACATTTTTGGCAGTCAAATTCACCAGAGGAACCTCCTCAACCCAACCAAATAAATCATCCCTAGCAACAATCAAGTATTTATACCTGCCCTCTTTGATATGGACAGAACTTAAACTGACTCTTCCAAACAAAGTTGTTTCACCAGTAGCATGGCCAATCTCTTTAGGTTTCATGTGACTTCTTCTTTGACATTCTTCACAAGATTGAACCCAACCCTGCACAGCCAACTTCATACCTGGCCACCAAAATCTATCTTCTACTCTTCTATAAGTCTCCCCAAAGCCTCTATGACCAAGTTCTTCAAGCAAAGACTTCAAAACCAATTCTTGACCCTTCTTCTGAGTCACCACCACCTGAGGATTTGGATGTCTCCTCCTCATCAACCTCCTTCTTTACACATAAAGTCCAGGACTCTTCTTCTCGATTTTCACCTTAGTATCATCATCACAAGTATCTGGCCTTTCTAAGGTTAACAGATATTCAACCATAATAAAATAAAACCCAATCTGACCCCAGGTCTCATATTCAAAATCCAACAAAAAAATATCCAAGGGTACAACCCTTTCATCAAAATATTTAGTGTACGCATGAGCAACACGACCGGCCTATCCAGGACACCAATCCCTAAACTTTGGTACCTTCTTTTTCTTCCACTGAATCTTAAGAGAATCCAGTTCACCAACAAAAACACCATTCTCCAATTTTGAGACATCCCAAACAACAGCCCCATCTTCATCAACAAAAACATCCTGATCACCAGAATCAAGATCAGAACCATCCTGTTTAACCTCTTGGTGGAGGTGAGAACAATCATCCATTTTAGCCTCTTGGGGGAGGAGAGAAAAATCTTCAGCACCCTTTTCTCTGGCCCTAACCACAGGAACATTTTCATCAAACTCTTCAGAATCAGAATCATCATCCGTGGGTGGTCTTCTTGATAATCCATCTGGCATCTTAAAAGTCTTACCTGGCTTGTTAACCAGGTCGAAAGAAAAATGTTGAATAAATTCCACCCACCTAGTCATTGGAGAATTTGGAAGACTAGGTGTGTTGATCATTTGAACCAGAGATTTAGAATACACCTGCAGCTCAAAATTCTGCCCCCACTAAACGGTTTGCAGCTTCTTCAAAATTTTTGCTACACCACACAATTCCAACTTTGGCTGAGAATACCTGGATTCCACCTCATTAAAAACTACAGACTCATACCTTACTGGCCTGACCTTCCCAGCTTTATCTTCCTGAGACAAAAAAGTACCAGCTGCAAGATAACTTGAGTCCACTGGCAGAAAAATTTTTCCAGCTTCCCTTCCATAATCCAAATTGTGAAGAATAATTTCTTCACCTACAACCTTTTTCAATTTCTGAAAAGCCTCTTCATACTCTTCAGTCCATTTCCACTCCGCATCTTTCTTGGTCAACCTTCTCAAGGGCGAAGCCAACAAAGAAAAATCTTTAATAAAAATCCTGACATAAACACAAACTCCCAAAAACCCCCAAACTTCAGTAGTATTTTTGGGCCTTTCCCATCACTGAATTTTATTAAGTTTCTACTTTTCCATAATCCTTCCCTCCTTACATACAACATGACCCAGAATTTCTAGAGAAGGAACACAACAACAGAAATTTGACCCAGAAATAGTCAAACCAGCCTCTTCAATTCTAAACAATACTCTCTCTAGAGTAATTTCATATTCCAAAACAAATCTCCTTATACCTGGGTTCTCCTTCAGCACCTCATTTCCATAATCAGTGAAGGGTCCTTTGATTCCACTATCATCAATAAAAATACCAGCATGAGTCGGAACCTCATCCTGTAAAATCCAAGCCATTTGAGCTGGATATACTGCTACTTAATTAGTTGCTCCTTGAGGCAACCTAGTGAGCTGAAATCTTCCCAGAGGAGTCTCAAATGTTGTGAGTGGCCGTGAATCAGTGTGAAGTTCCCTTTTGTCATAAACACACATAATATCTCCCAAACCATAACATACCCTTCCAGAAAAAGCTTCCACAAAGTCCTCTGCACTTGGCAGCATCCCCGCATCCTTGATAGTGACTCTATTCAAGGCCCTAAGATCATGCACCAACCTCAACTTCCCATTCTGTTTCTTAACACATAAAACCGGACTTGAGTAAGTAGAAGTTGATTGTTCATAAAATCCTGTCCTGACTCTTTCTCTAACAATCTCCACAAAATTGTCTCTTATAGCAGCTAGAATAGGAATAGGTTTGATTTGCTAAGGTTCATGACAAACCACAGGAATCAAGTAAGGTTCTCCATAAGAGTGTTTCAACACACCCCTTTTCTCTTCAACAAATGCCACTGATTTCTCCCTGAGCACATCAACATGCAACAACAACTTCTTTTCCTCATTGGACAACCACCTATCAGGACCAAAATTAACATCTTTCAACCTTTCCACAGTCATTCCAGCAGTTTCCACAAATTAAGGAGGATTCTTCACCAGAGGAGTACAGTACAGATCTCTTGATAACAAAGGCCTCTTCAAAGGAGGATTCAAACCCACAGGAATAGGCTCATTGACAGGCCTAATCTTCTGCGCTACCTTCTTGTACTTTGCTGCTCCACCTTCAACTTGAGGGATCTTCAGGATGTCTTCACCACCAGACCTGGAACAAAAACCAAGGGTTTCCCCATTTCTCACATTTGTGGCCCAGGTAATGTTTTTAAAAGGTGTAAAAGAAACTCTAGAGTTTCACAATTGGGAGTACTTACTTTTAGACCCCAATCTCACCACTCCACAACTTTTCCGTAATTCCACATCTTTGTCCTCACTTCCATCTTCCAAATCTTCAAATCTTTATTCATCTTCTGAATCATATCTTCTAAAATTATGCAGTTTATCCTCAGGCCGGAGGCCCAAAAAATTGATCTTGACAAACTTCTTTCTTCAAAATTTTGTGCAGTTTAACCTCATGCTGGAGGCCCAAAAATTGATCTTGATGATCTTCACAAAAATAATTCTTTTCTTCTTTTTTAATTATCTTCAGATTTTTTTCTTGCTTTTCCTCAGTTATCTTGAAATTTTTTTCTTCTTTTCTTGAGTTTTCCTCCATCCTACAAAAATAATCAGGGGTTTCCCCAATGCTCACAGACGTGGCCAAGGTAATGTTTTTGAAAGGCGTAGAAGAAACCCTAGCAGTGCACAATTAAGAGGACTTACTTTTAGACTCCAATCTCACCGCTCCAAAACTTTTCTGCATATCTTTCAATAAAGATATATAACCAATCTTCATTTTTGAACTTGAATTAGAAATAATTGAAAATCTTGAGAGAGAACAGATAATTGATAAAAACATGAAGAATACTTGCAGAGAAGAGAAAAATTAAAAAGAGAGAGTTGAAAATCCACTTGGTATATATCCAAGGGAGCTGAACTACTAAAACCTGGGATTTCCTCATCTTGGGGAGAGGTTGTAGCACTAGGGCAATCAGCCCTCATCACTTTAAAAAAGTCAGACTCTCACTAGAGCCTGAGAAACACTTCAAAAAACCAGAGGCAGCACCCACTTCTTTCCTTTTACTACCACAATCCAAACACTGGCAAATTGTAGACAATCCAGGCCTGGTCTCCCAACCATCATCTCCAAGAGATGACAACCTCATGTGAAGCCTTCTATCATCTTCACCGGTCAACTACAAACTTATTCCCATGTCAAACTGATAAACAATTCTTGTTGAAAATCCATCAAGAATGGTCCACCTAAAACAGCTTTCACATTAACTTTGGCAATGTAAAAATGAACCTTTCTGGAGGCTCCACCAACATCCAGCTTTAAAAATTTGGCTGTCCCAATTAACTCAGTGACATGGACACCGATCCCTCTTAAATCCCCACCAATTCCTGTCTTGATGGGGAGGCCCAGATGAGAAGCCTCAAAAAATAAATCAGGTTAATCTGAGAGCCTGAATCCACCAATTCCCTAGCCTCCCTGCCATTCAGATTGACATTGAAATAACTAAGAGGAGCAGAAAAATGAGTTTCCAACCCCTCACCAAACTTCTCAGCAGAATCACAGATGTATTCCACCTCCTCAGAAGAAACCCTTCTCCTGGTCAACAATTTTTTTGTCTATCAGCCAACCCAGGACTGATAGCATACAATTTCCCATAAGAAAGGGAAACTTGATCCTGATTCATTCTTTCCAGAACCAAGTCCATAACATTAGATTGGCCAAAAACAACTGTCCTCTCAAAGTGAGCGCTTGGCTTCACTACCTTGGTCCTAGAAATCTCCTGAGGACCAAAGCCACCAAAATATTTTCCATCAACAGGAATCAAACAAGATCCCTCACCAGCACCTATAATTCCAGCAGGCTTTGTCAATGAAGCCAAAGGGACATCATCCTCTGAGTCAGAATCAGAATCCATTGGAATTGGCTCACCATTCATGTCCAATGCACCAAAACTGGGGGGGACCATATCGGCTGTCAGTGTATCTAGTATATAAGTATGATTTAATAATACTTATTAATGGTCCTACTACTTTTTAATAAATGATTTAGTGATTATGTCAGTGTAGTCTAGTATATAAGTATGATATAACAGTGTTTATTTATGGTCCTACTACTTATTGATAAATGATTTAGTGATTAAACCTCAGGGGAAGACTAATAAAATAGTTATACTCAAGTCAAACTCACAATACTTGGATTTAAGTGCGTGCTAGTGGTGGAAATTAGAAGAGTAAAATATAGTTATAGCTTATATAAAGATAATATCAAATTATAATGGCTTTAATAATATATTTCTAAAGGTTAATAATTGTATAGTAGTGTTTGTTAGAGTTGTAGTAATTGAATGATGATAAATAACCGTCAAAATCCCTCCTTACTTATACCCAAATCCACTGGAGTGCACAGACCTTCAATCCAGATGATGTCACTGCTATCCCCGGCAATTACAGCACTGTGAGGGCCCATCACCTCCCCATGGCGTCCACTTCAAGAAGTTTCAACACCCAGACCTCCAGTAAGGACCCTCCATCACTATTAATAATAACACTGATCCATACCATAAATAGAAAATCCAGATAAAAGCGGATACCATGAAGAAACAGGTAAAATAAATAATCAAAAAGAAATTTAATGAAACTAAAAGCATATAAAGGAAATAAATAAAATGTCCAATCCCCCAATAACATCCCCAAGCATCCACATCAACCCAGAAACATCCTTCCAACCCATAAATCCGTGAATAACCATCCAAGGAAGTAATTTTAGTTGTCCAAACTGGGTGTATGTGCCTGATATAGGTGTCTATGCTTCTGTAGGCGTTGTGAGTCCACTAATTACGTCCATATGACCTAAAATAAGCAGAAAACAAAGGTTATAGGCTATTAAGGGGCTAAAACCCACTTATATACCTAAATATACATAATATACTGCATATTTCACTGAATATGAGATTTATGTATACATATAAGCTTATGTATGTCAATAATTACTTCATATCACTTAAGATAAGTATATTATGACTCCATTAACACCTTAATAAATATTATTAGGCCATGGAAAAGCTATTTAAACTATTATAAGTTATATAATAGAATAATAATTAGATATATATATAATAAAGTAATATATATTATTATTTTAACCTTATTTTTAAGATATAAGCTTCATCTACTTAATTTTATCTTATTTTAAGCATAAGAAATACTCAGTCCTAAGGATATTTAGGCTGACACTCCCTCACCCAAAAAAAAACAATAAAAAAATGTTAAGACATTTTAATTAAAACTAAGGAGTGAAATAAAAAAAATAAAAATAATTTTTATAATACATATACTGAATGACCAGTATTATTTAGATTTAAATTTTTTCAAGAGATTTTTAAGATCAGAGATTTCATTTTCTGGAATCCATTGGTCATATTCACTTGATTTATTTTTAAATCTTAATAGATACTCAACTCCCATTTCTTTAGTAAGGTGTCTCTTTTTAAGTATCTTTTCAATTTCTGCCTTTTCAAATATTTCTTCAGGTTGCTGTTTATGCCTTCCTGATCTTCTTGGAAATAGAGCAGTATCATTTGAATGGTATGTTTTTATAAGAGAAATAGGAAATACTGGATGTTTTCTATCATATGGTGCATATAGAATAACCTCAACAGCATTATTACCAACTATCTTTTTAACTACAAATGGTCCAATGAATGGATCTTTCAATTTAACATTACCATTTAAATTGAAATGTAGTGTTGAAATAAGGACTTCATCACCCTCGTTGAACATTTGTTCTTTATGGGCTTTATCCCATCTTTTCTTTTCATACTCAAAAGCCTTATTTATACATTCTTGAGCATGTTTTCTGCATAATTCCTGCATCTGAAGAAAAGATTTAGTACCTGGATGGATATCCAATCTAGGTAACTTATTAAGAGTTTTAGCAGGGGTATTAGGTACATAACCCAACCATAACTCAAATGGCTTTTTGCCAGTGACAGAATGTACTGTACTATTGTATGCAAATTCTAAACCTGGGATAAGGGTTACCCAATCATGCGTGAATTTGTCATTGTCTTTAAAGTTAAGACCAAAAGCACAATATCTTCTTATCGTATCTTTCAAAGTTTGTATCATTCTTTCTGCTAGCCCATCAGTTTGTGGATGGTGTGCTGTATAAATTTTTAATTGACACCCTGAAACATCCATAAGTGATGTCCAGAACTAAGAAGTAAATTTAGGATCTCTGTCAGAAACTATTTCTTTGGGGAAACCTGCTATATTTAACATTTGTGTCCACCATAAAAAATCTAAGTCCTTTGCAGAAACCTCTTTGTGGGTAGGAATAAATTTACACATCTTTGTAAATCTTTATACAATTACCCAGCAGGAGTTATAACTCTTATGCCCTACTATTGGAAAACCTGTTACAAAGTCCATGTTAATTATTTCCATGGAGATTTTGGTTGCTCAATTTGTTGTAATAAACTAGCTCTTTTGCCTGTTAATCTTTTAGATTTTTGACAAGAATCACATGTCTCAACATATTTTTGAACATCCTCAGACATGTTAATCCACCAAGCTGTGTTTTTTACTCTGGTTAATGTTTTATGGTAGTCAAAATGACCTGCTAATATATCATCATGACATATACTTAACATTAACTCCTTCATTGAAGGGGAAATTACAATTACATTACTTAATTTTTTCCTGTAATATATAAAACCATCCTCAATGGAAAAATTTCCTTTTTCTAATGCCTCAAAATACTTATTTGGTAATGTTTTTATTAAAAAATTCATTGAAGCATTAGATGGATCATTTAATATTTTAGTGAGTTTACTCAAGTCAGGATCTGAAGCATACATATCAAGAATTGATTGAATAAATTCATCCTCAAGATCTACAATATAAATGCCATAAATTTTAATAATCTCTGATTCAGGAACATAAGCAGGATTATCATCTTTATTAGGCAGAGGTACTCTAGATAACCAATCTACATTAGAGTGCAAGGTTCCTGCACTATGTGTAATAGTCATCCGTCCACTGTATTCTTGTGCAGCTGATTGCCATCTAAACATGTGTCTATTAGGAGTTTTCATGTTTAAGAGTGACTTAACTGCACTAATGTCAGTTATTAACTCAAATTTTTGGTCTTAAAGGTAATAATGTAGCTTCTCAAGAGCCCATACTACTGCCAAACATTCAAGTTGGGTAGCATCATATTTCAATTAACTACTTCTTAGAGTATGCCAAATATAGCAAACTACTACTTCTGACATTTTTCCTTCAAGAAGTTGTTTTTGATGCAAAGCATCACCCAGACCAATAAAACTTGCATATGTATATAATACAAAAGGTAATTGAAAATTTGGTAATCCCAAAATAGGAGCTGTCATCAAACATTCTTTCAACTTATAAAAAGCCTCTTGGCTTTCATTATTACAAATCAAAGCTCCTGATTTCTTTATCAGTGTGGTCAATGGTGCAGAAATTAATTGGTAGTTTTTTATATATTGTCTATAATAACCACACATACCAAGAAAAGATTTTACATCCTTTAAATTTTGAGGAATACTAATATTCTTTATTGCAGCCACCTTATTTTGGTCTACACATATTTGTAATCCAGACACAATATTACCAAGCACTTTTGAAGATTTAAACCCAAATTTAGATTTTTTTCAATGCAAGGGTCATTTTTATTTCATCAATTTTTTGAAATACCTTCTTTAAATGGATTAAGTGTTCATCATAAGTCTTAGAGAACACTATTATGTCATCAATGTATACCATTAACCATCCTTCAATAATTTCATTATGGAATGTTATATCCATTAACTTCTGAAATACTGATGGAGCATTTTTTGGTCCAAATGGCATCCTGACATATTTATAAATCCCTAGGTGTGTTGTTATCAACAAAAAGTTCTGTGAATTCTTTTCAACAGGAATTTGATGGTACCCTTTATTTCCATCTAGGCAACTTATATATTTAGCACATTTAAGGGTAGCATGTATAGAGGCAATCCTTGGAAAATGATAAATATCATCTACTGTAAATATATTTAATGCTCTATAATCACCACAGTCTTGCTTTATCTTTTTCATAAGAAATTAGCACTGGTGAAATTACACAATATTTTGGTGTAGTTTCAACCTTTTCAAGAATGTTCATTTTTAATAACATTTTAATATTATCCTCTATGTCTTTCCTCTTCATTGGTGAAGCAGGATATGGTTTCTTTTTAAGACTAGCAGGAATATTATCCATATCACAGGTTAAACTAATCTTCATTTCATGCTCTGTTACAAGGCCAAGTTCATTTGTAACATGTGCAAAAGCCATTGGAAATGCTTTAATTAAGTCCAAAATAGTATTTTTCTGAGCTTTACTTATCTGAGTGCCAAATGATGCTTTAGAAATTTCTGTTTCCAGAAATTCCATCTCATTGGATTCTCTTCCTTTGCACGGAGAATTTGTTACTGACTAAATGTGTAAGACTGTGTTAAAAGAATTTATTTTAAATTTCATTTTACCATTCATGCCAATTGTGAAATTGTTATTAGCAGGGTCTAATTTCACACCAAACTTAGTCAGAATATCATTTCCAATGATAAAATAGTTACTACAGTTAGTATTATCTATTACTACAAAGTCACAAGTTATTCTTACATAACCATGTTTGTGTTTAAAGAAAACAGCAGCTGTGTATCTACCAATGGGATGTAGTACTGATCCAAAACCTCTCAAATTTTTACTCTGAAGTGGTTCAAGCTTAGACTTATATTCACTATCAATTTTCTGTAATGTATAAGTAGAAAAAACAGAACCAGCAGCTCCTGTGTCCAATACTATATTAACATTTTCACCAGAAATGATAGCTGGAACAGTGATAGGTGTCATTCTAAAGTTATCAGCTTGTATATCTTTAATGATTTCAGCATCCTCATAATTCATTAAATATTCATTTGAGTCCATATTTAATATTGGATTTTCAAAGATGGACAAATCATCTTCCAACATACAGACTTCATTTTCATCACTGTATGAGATATTGCTGTCATAATCACTTGATTCTTTACTTTTTTCAGTGTCAGTTTCAGATTCACGTTGATTTTCAAAAATATTTATGTTTTTCTCACATTTGTGACCTTTTACCCAAGGTTTGTTACACTTATAACAAGTATTTGTTTCATAATTTTTAGGTACTACAGGTGCAGTAGGTTTTTTCTGCCTCTCCTGAAGTGTTTTTGAATTCTGAGTTTTTACAGGTTCAACATTTTGTTTATAAGTGGAATACCTTGATTCATACTTATGGTTTAATGATATTTCATTGCAAATATTAATAAAGTCAGAATATTCAAAAACATTTAATGTTCTAGCTACAACAATGTCTCTGACAGATATAGGTAATTTATATATTATCTTATCTTTCCATAAGTTAAAAACCATATGAGGCTCAATGGCTTTTAATATTTTGTTTAAATTCATTAAAAATACCATAGGTTTGTCACCATTCAACGGATTATACCTAGTTTTCTCATAAAGTCTCTTCAGAGTAAGACTGAATTTAGAACCTCCAAATTTTTTTTTAATAATTTGTTTCCATTCAGCCCAAGAGTAATCTTTACCCTCACTCAATACAGCTTCAAACCATAATAAAGCAACATCCTTAAATAAAGAAATTAATTTTGATGTTATTTCTTCATCTGGTAACTTATATGAGAATTTCAAGTTGTCAATTCTTTGAATAAAATGTTGCCAATCAGAGCTGGCTTCCCCATCATAAGTTGGGTACTGATCTATCTTAGGCCAGTTTTTCTGATTGGATTTTATCTCACTAATATTAGGTAAATTTAACAACTCATTTACTCTTGATAAATGGTCTTTTATTTCCTCTTGTACAGATTTTTGACTTACATTTTCAGTTTTGACACTACCACCAGATGGTTTTAGTTGTGGTGGTATATGGAAGGAATGAGATTCACTTTTGCCAATGAAAGGATTAATATTATACTGAGTATACTTATGATTATCCTGGTTCATTAGTAGATTGGCAGTTTCAATCTCAACTTTAGTCAATCTTTGTAGCAGCTCAGAGACACTTTGATTTTTCTGGGCAAAAGATAACTTAGTTCTTGATTTGGTTTTCAATAAATGTGTTTAATAAAATTTTTCCAACTCACAGAATTTGTTTGAAAGTTCACTATATTTATTACTCAATGAATCATATTTAAGAGTTAGAGAAAAATTTTCATTCTCTTATTCTTTATTATGTGTTTCCAGTTGAGAAATATTTAATGTTAAGGATAAAATTGTATCACTTGTGAGCTTAACTGTCTGTTCCTCACAATCAGTCATTCTACTCCACAATGCTGAAACAATTCTATGGAAATTTGGATTATTTTTAAAATACTCCATGTCTTCCTTCTCAATTCTTTCACTCTCTTGTGAACTTTTCATCTCAATAGTAAGTGGTGTCAAATAAGGATTAACTGTATTATAAATACTGCTGTTGTTATTGACAAAAGACAAGTCAGGTGTATCTACATTAAAACCTAATTTTCTTAAGTCCTCCTCTATTTTCTGCACAAATTTGACATCAATAATATTACCTACATTGTAATTATCAGTATTGTGTTCAATCTGAGAGGGTAATCTACTTACCACAGGATTTGTGTGAGACCTGATTTTTGGCGCCTTTGTTTTCCCTTGTAGGGATGAACTGAGGAAGTCTCATGAGGAGGAGGATCCTTGTTGAAGTTGTGACTGGACCATTGTTGATTGAACCAATACCACTTCCTTTTGTATACCAGTATTTTCTCCTGGGAGTGATGTGACCCTCCTGGGTTAGAAGGTTGCTGACTTGGCTGGCTTCCCTTTAGCTCTGCCAATGATTGGTTCATCTTCTGAAATCCTACCTTGCAATTGTTCTGTAATTTCTCTACCTCCTTGAGCATGAGGGACTATTATTGCTCCAACTTCAATACCTTTTTTGCCAGATGGGATAGTTGATCCTGAAGAGGAGGAGACATATTTTTTATGGTAATCTTTTTTAAGAGGGCGACTTTTTCCTCTATGCTCATTTTCTCTGCCTGGGGGTATTACTGACCCTCCATGGTTATGTCCTGGAACAATGTTTTTTTAGCTTTAGACCTGGTATTATAAGCAGGCTTTTCACTTACATTGTCCTGGGGAGCACTCATATTGATAAAAATAACAATATATCATGTCTACAGAAAGGAAAACCTATTGGAATTAGTAGATTAAAAGTATTAGCAATGTTATTACTAATAAAAACCCTGGAGCTTACCCTGAATTTAAATCTTTATTTATTTAAATAAAAAGTAATAAAAATTTGAAAAAATCTGTTAAATATAAAACAATAAGTTCAACTTGACCTTTATAAGGGTGAATTAATAGCTTACCAAGCTTTAACCAAATACCAATTTAATTGGGTGTTATATTGGTGACCAAATACCAAGTGAAATTGGGTTTATATTGGGTACAGTTAATACTGTAAATACTTAATTTTTATTAAAAATAATTAGTACAATTATTATAAGGGTTCTTTTCCACAACAACTGAGTGATGATGACCCAGTAATATGCAGAAGACCCAAATATTTGGTTTGTTTTGTGCTATTCTAAAGTAAAAATCATGTCCCAAGGCTTACACTAAATAATAAGTAAAAAAACTAAGGAAAGAACCCCAATTGTCAGTGTATCTAGTATATAAGTATGACTTAATAGTTATTATTAATGGTTCTACTACTTTTTAATAAATGATTTAGTGATTAAACCTCAGAAGAAGACTAATAAAATAGTTATACTCAAATAAAACTCACAATACATGGATTTAAATGTGTGCTAGTGGTGGAAAATAGATGAATATAATATAGTTATAGCTTATATAAAGAAAATATCAATTTATAAAGTCTTTATAATATATAATAATAATTGTGTTATAATTTTTGTTTGAATTGTAGTAAGCACTGCTATCCCCGGAAATTACAGCACTGTGAGGGCCCATCACCTCCCCATGGCATCCACTTCAAGCAGATTTAACACCCAGACCTCCAGTAAGGACCCTCCATCACAATTAATGATAACACAGACCCATACCATAAATAGAAAATCCAGATAAAAGTGGATACCATAAAGAAAAAGGTAAAATAACTCATCAAAAGTGGATATAATGAAGCCCAAAGCATATAAAGGAGACAAATGAAGTTTCCAAGCCCCCAATAACATCCCCAAGCATCCATATTAACTCAGAAACAACCTCCCAACCCATAAATCCGTGAATATTCATCCAAGGAAGCAGATTAAGTTGTCCAGACTGAGTGTATGCACCTGAAATAGATGTTTATACTTATGTAGGCAATGCGAGTCCACTGAATACGTCCATATGACCTAAAATAAGCAGAAAAACAAAGGTTATAGGCTATTAAGAGGCTAAAACTCACTTATGGACCTAAATAAACATCATATACTACATATTTCACTGAATTTGAGATTTATGTATACATATAAGCTTATGTATGTCAATAATTACTTAATATCACTTAAGATAAATATATTATGACTCCATTAACACCTTAAAAAGTATTATTAGGCTATGGATAAGCTATTTAAACTACTATAATTTATATAATAGAGTAATAATTATATATATATGTAATATAGTCAAATATATTATTATTTTAACCTTATTTTTAAGATATAAGCTAAATTTACTTAAGGTTATCTTATTTTAAGTATGAGAAATACTCAGTCCTAGGGATATCTACGCTGACATCAGCAATCCCCTTCTGCATCTTGTACAGCTCCTCTTTGCTGTATATCCTCCTAGCTGCACTCAGCTTAGGATCCACCTTTGAAGCTTTAGGCTTTGGTTGGGCCTGAGAGCTTCTCTTAGGCCTTTCAACCTTTCCATCTTCAACATCATAGACACCAGCCAAGAATTCACCACTTGACTGTCCTCCACAAGAATACAACTCCAACCCACCAAAGGAAGTAGAAAAAGAGACTTTATTGAACTCCTTTCCTTTTCCCTTGACATCTTCATCTGCCTTGGCAGAAGACTTCCCCTGATCAGGGATCTCCTAAAACCTTGACCTCCTCTGATTGAGACAATTTCTTCTCCTGACCAAATCAAAAGGAGCCTGCTCCTCACTTGGCTTTACAAATGAACCATCAGGGAATTTGAACACCCTGCCATCAAACTACACCTTTCCTTCTGACACATCTCTGTTCAGAGCCCAACAATCATTGGACTTGTGCCCCCTCTTACTGCAATAAGAGCAGACCCAAGGGTCACTCCTACCAGCCCTCCTTTAAAAATCTCTAGGCTGAGAAGGAGCCCTATTGACCTTCTTAGCCTCCTGCACAAAGATATGTAGCTGTTTTGTCAGAGCAGCCAACTGCTCCACCATTGGGTCCCTCTCCTGCTTGGGAAACTCCACCATATTCTTCTCTTCCTTCTTTACCCTACTCTCCTCTTCAGCCAAAGCCTCACTGACTTTGCTGAAATACTTGGCACACCCCTCTTGATAGGTGTCCACAGCCAACAGCTTCAAATGGGCATCCACAGTCTCCTTCACCTTATCCAAGGTAGGCAACTTATGGTCCCATTAAAAAGTGTCTTCATCAAGTCCTTTCTTGTAACTCCTTCAAGACATTCATTCTGACATCTCTAGCCAGGGAAGACCAAAAAACATCTTTGGCAGCATTTTCATGTGCCAGCTCCTCTACTTCCACCAAATATTCTACCACAGGATCAAACTGTAGCAGAAACTTCCTGTAACTGAGTAAGTTTCCAACACCACCATAAGACTTCCATTCACTGACAACCTTGTTCAGATCCACTATAGTGAACCTGACACCTTATCTATCCACCATCTCCCTGCACAGTAACTTCCAATCCCTCTTCTTGTAGCCAGACATGGCCACAATCTCCTTCTCCACTGCCCTATCACCAATGAAGAAGATAATCTGCTTGACCATGTCCAGGTAAGAAGCACCATCCACTCCAGCAGCAGTTTCATATTTCTTTATAAAACACTTCAAATCATCTCCATTAAACTTGGTGCCATCCCAAGTTTTAATCCTCAAACATTCCCTTACCATCACAGCAGGAGGACCTTCCCCCCCACTGACAGTCACCACAGGAATAGATGAACCAGAAGCCATTCTTCCAGAAAAAAATCACCAGAAAAGACCAACCAAAGACAACAGAGACTCCAAGGAACTAGCAGGTCCTACCCCACGTTGGACGCCAGAAATGTAGACAATCCTATAGTACTAGCTATAGGCCTTGACCAAGGGATTTGGAGAAAATCCCCTGTCCCTTTAGAAAAATATAAGTGAGATTTACCTGCTACAGTAAATTGGTTCCTGTTGTTTAAAGCCCTTTTCCAATAGACTTGGCTGCCTGATCAGCCAAGAAAGTAGTCTCCAGACAGACTACCAAACCAATGAACTGAAATGTAGAACAACGTCCACACTAGAGAAAGCAATGATACTCGATGTAGGCTGCAAATCCACACCAGAGACAGCAATAATACTTGATATAGCTTACAATAGTAAACCAGAGAAAACAATTTCCAAAGTTGAGTTAAATGAAGAACTAAACTTGTGACAAACACAGGCAATTGGGTCCAGAAAACAGTGAGAACTGAGTGAGGAACAAGGATATCACCTCTTGATGGTTGTATGATGATTAAGTTTGCCCCAAACTGTATAACTCAATATATACACACAGACTACTATCTAAGAGCCCATGCACACCAACAAATTTGGCCTTTCTGAGCGCCAAATTGCATAAAACCACCAAAAACCTCCAAAAATACCAAAATACTTAGAAAAATAAGCTAAGACTACTAAAACCTTTAAAACACATAATTAAGCTATAACAACATTGAGAAATGAAACGTAGAGAAAAGTTAGCCCATTCTAATGGTACTAAGCACTTAACCCTAAGACTTAATTTTAGCCTGTAAAACTCGAAATACAAAATTAAACAGCTATCTTTTAAAATGAAAATTAGAAATAATCCCTCAAATACTTAGAATATAAAAAATGACAACAAGACATAAAATATAAAGAAAAACCGGGGCTATCCAGTGGTAATACCCATATTCACGCAGTCCCAATATTTGTCGAAAAATTCCAGAAAAACACCCAATTACTAAACAATGCCATTTAAGACATCAAAACAACGTCAAACAGACCAACAAAGGGCTCCGCCAATGTTGGAAGACCACAACGTCCATATGAACTAAAATAAGCAGAAAAATAAAGTTTTTAGGCTATTAAGACGTTAAAAGCCACTTATAGGCCTAAATATACATAATATAACTACATATTTCACTGAATATAAGGTTTATGTATACATATAAGCCTCTGTATGTCCATAATTACTTAATATCACTTAAGATAAGTATATTATGACTCCATTTACACCTTTTTAAGTATATTTAGGCCATTTATAAGCTATTTAAACTATTATATGTCATATAATAGTGTAATAATTATATATATATATTAGAACCATATATATAAGTATTCTAACCTTATTTTTAAGTTAAAGCTTAATGTAATTAAGGTTATCTTATTTTTAAAAAAGAATTACTCAGTCCTGGGGATTCCTAGGCTGACATCTTCAGTCATATTAGCCCACCAAGAAGTGTTCATAATTCTGATCATTGTTTTTTCAAGATCAAAATGTCCTGCCAATATGTCATCATGAAAAATTTTCAAGATGATTTCTTTCATAGAAGGAGGAATCAAAATAAAATTACTCATATTTCTTTTATAATAGAGGTAGCCTTCATCAATTGAAAATTTAACTTTCTTGAAAGCAATCTGGTACTTTGGGGGAGAGTTTTAATTAATGCTTGTTTTGAAGCATTCTTTGGATCATTTAATATAGTACACAGCAATTTTAACTCTGTTTCTTTACCATATAAATATAGAACAAGCTGTAATAGATCTTCCTCCAGATAAACTACATATATCCCATGAATGTGAACTAGTTCATCCTCAGTATCATATGCAGGTTTAGAGTCATTATTTGGCAAAGGTAACCTTGATAACATATCAACATTTGAGTGAACCATACCAGCCCTATGAAGTATTGTCATTCTCCCATTGTATTCCTGAAAAACCAGCTGCCATCTGAAAATATGTCTGTTAGGTGTTTTTAAGTTTAAGAGGAATTTTACTGCACTGCAGTAAGTTAAAAGTTCAAATTTCTGGTCATCCAGGTAATAATGTAACTTCTCTAGAGCCCACACTTCTTCTAAACACTCAATTGAGTGGCACCATATTTCAATTCACTTTTTTTGAATTTCTTGAATTATAAAAAATTACTACTTCTGATACTTTATCATTCTTAACTTGTTTTTGATGGTGAGAAGCACCAAGGCCAATAAAACTGGCATCAGTGTATAAAACAAATGGTTGATTAAAGTCAGTAAAAGCAAGAAATGGTGCTGAAATAAAAAAATGTTTCATAGTGTCAAAAGCTCTTTGTCTTTCACTGTTCTTGACAAAAGCAAAATCTTTCCTAGTTAATTGGGTGAGGGGTAATGCTATTAACTGAGAGTTTTTAATTTATTGTCTATAAAATCCACACATTCCCTAAAAACTTTGGAGCTCTCTAACTGTATTAGGAGCTTTTACTTCTTGTATGGCTCCCACTTTGTTATGGTGAACACATATCTGTAATCCTAGACAACATGACCAAGCACTTTCAAAGAATGAAAACTAAATTTGCATTTTTTCAATACAAGTGTCATATTTATCTCATCCACCTTATGGAAAAATTTACACAGGTGGTTAAGGTGGTCCTCAAATGTCTTGTAGAATATGATGATATCATCAATGTTAACCATTAACCATCCTTCAATTATTTCCTGATGGAATGTGTTATCCATAAATTTCTAAAAAATTGAAGGGGCATTTTTGAAGCCAACTTGTATCCTAACATACTTATAAATACCCATATGAGTAGCAATAATCAGAAAATTCTGTGAATTCTTCTCAACAGGTACCTGGTGATACCCTTTATTACCGTCTAAGCAGCTGAAATATTTAGCACCCTGTAAGTTAGCGTGGATAGAGCTAATTCTTGGAAAAGGATAGATATCATCTAAAGTATAAGTATTTAATGCTCTATAATCACCACATAAGGCAGAGGGTCCGCCTGACGTTGGGAGGCCCGCCTGAAGCGGAAGGACCCCCCTGAAGCCAGAAAACCACCAAAAACCTCCAAAAACACCCAAAATACTTAAAAAATTAACTACGACTACTAAAACCTTTAAAACACATAATGAAGCTGCTACAACATTGAGACATGAAACATAGAGAAAAATTAGCCCATTCTAATGGTACTAAGCACTTAACCCTAAGGCTTAAGGTTAGCCTGTAAAACGCGAAAAACAAAATTAAACAGCAATCTTTTAAAATGAAATATGAGAAATAATCCCTCAAATACTTAGAATATGAAAAATGTCATCAAGACAGAAAATATAGAGAAAAACTGGGGCTATCCAATTATAAAACCCACATTCCCACAGTCCCAAATATTTCTCAAATAATTCCAAAAAACATCCAATTATTGAACAATGCCAAACAGACCAACAAAGGCTCCACCAATGTTGGAAGACCACAACAATAACATTAGAACAAAAAACACAAGCATATAATGCTTCTTCGCATTCAGGATCAGACCAATTTGGTAAACCAGATTCTAAAGTAAGTTGATGTTTTTTTTGAAAAGATTGAATATATAATTTTTTAATTTGATTTTCCAAGAAAATATTAAATGATCCTTAATAATTCCATTATTTCAGATCTTCTTCCAATTTCTCCAGTCTCAAATTTTTCAATAAAGAGTAAATTCTGTAATTATATGACAAAATTAAAGATAAATTAAGATAAAAATAAATATTTACACACCAAAAGAAACTACTTGATCATATTCTGGTCGCAAATCAAAACCTATCATGACACCAGAAATCAGATTTTTATTTGATAAGGGTTGTCGAACCAAAGCCATTTGATAGAGATTAGAAATTAAATCTGAAAGCTGGCAAAAAACTTCACCCTTTTTCACATTCGGGGGTATCAATGCTCAGGGATCTGCAATTAAATTAATTGTGGATAAAAATCATTATACCCCAATTATCTTCTGCAATTATTTTTGCTAATAATTGGTTTATTAGACACTTTACGTGTCATTGTTCACCTCTTATCCAACATTCTTCTACCCAATTTTTCATAAACACATCTTGGAAAAATTTCTGTCATAACCACATGTTGCACAACTTTCTTCCATAACCACATCTTGGACTACTCTCTGGATATGGCTTCTACCTTTCTGCGCACTCCCATTCTCATCCCATACTTCTCATTCTATCCACTTAGAATTTCTCCCCATTTCATCTATTTGATTCTTCTCCTTTTCATCTCACTCTCTCATCTGCTTGTTTCTGCTCCTTTTCATCTCACTATCTAATCTGCTTGTTTCTCACCACAAAATATGGGGGGTGGACTTGCTAGCAAATCCACAACCTTGGACCCAAACTCACCACAGATTGAACACACATTGAGCTATTGATAAAGGAACCATACAATCAGGGATGAACACCACTCAGCAGAACAGTTTAGGTGAGTGTTCAAGTAGAGTTCAGTATGGGTTCAGTATGAGTTCAGTCTGAGTTCCATCTGAGTTCAGGTTGAGGACTTGCTAGCAAGTCCACCTCCTATATTGTGTAGTGTCTTCTCCTTTTCATCTTTAATTATCTTAACATGCCTTGTCATCACAGATCTTCTCAAAGGGAGCCCTCACCCAGTTGCTCTTCAAATCCCACTACTTCCTCTTTCCCCCGCTCTGCTGAAAAATCCAAACCCGTTCAACTAAAAAAAGATGATCATATAACTCTCATCAACTGGCTAAAAATAAAAACTAATTATGATTCTTGTTTTGGTACTGAGAATTCAACTAAAGTTGGATGGCCCCCTGCATCAAAAATTAATAGCTATCTTCTAATAGCAAATTTTTTAAGAAATAAAACTAAGGGAAGGATGAATATTTTCCCAAAAGGATTTCTGAAACCTTCAAGTATTATCAAGCCAAATACAAGAAAGAAAAGAATATTTCATCTTCTACTGGTTTTGATATTACTGACCTTGCAATCAGTAAGGGCATCAAATCCATAGATGATAAACTTGATTCTATATGTCCTTACTTTAAAGAGATGGATGTTATTTTTGGAGAGCGAGCTGATGCTAATCCTGCAAACATGTTGGATGGTGAAGATTATATCTCCAACCATGATGTTGAAATAAATCTTTTTCCTTCTTCTTCTACTCAAGCCTCCCCTTATTTAACTTCCACAAATCAAGATATCTTTTCAATAGATCCTTATGGCCATATAAGCCAACCTGATCTAACTCAAGTATGTTTTTTTTTCTTTTATCTAACCAATTCTTTTTTTATATACATTTTTTTATTTCTAAATAGGCTGAAGAGCAAACACAGGAGCCACAATCAACTGATTCAGAAGCCAGAAATCATGATGAGGAGAAAAATGTGAGCTTGAACAAAAAGGGAAGGGCTTCAAGTAGTCTAAATTTCCACTCTCGAAGAAGAAGAAAAAGTGATTCTTCATCTCTAACCCAATTTTCTTCTATTGAAGAATTTTTGGAGAAACGTGATGCTGGTAAGTGATACCAAACCTCTTAATACTTTCCTCTGATTTTCTTCTACTTTATTTTAATATTTCTTATCACTCTGGAACAAGTTGAAATTTCTAAAGAGACTATAAAATTTGAGAAGAAAAATTATGAGCTCTCTTTAAGGAGAGATGACAGAGCACATGATTTGGAAGAGAAGAAGTTCTAACTCTTTTACGGAAGGATGATATGATACAAAACTTGGAGGAGAGGAAGTATGAACTCTCTTTACGCAAGGATGATAGGGCACAAGACTTGGAGGAGAAGAAATTTGTTTCTGGGTCATCTAGAAGAAGGAGATGAAAATAGAAAGGAATAACAGGAAATAGGAATAAGGGAGTATAAAAAGGAAATGATAATAATGAAAATTTTTAAATTTAAGAAAATAAGAAAAGGAAATAAAGAAATGCAATGACACTTTATGAGGAGAGACACAATAGAGAGGTTTAATTTATTTATAAAATATATATTTTAAGTAAGTCAAATTTTATGTGCAGCTAACAATTATTATTAATAATAGACTTAAGGCAACCTTTAATTAATTATTTAATATTTAAATTAGAATTATAATACTAATAAAATAATAAATAACATGTTTTTATATATTTTAAAATATGTTAGAATGTGAGTTATAAGTGATGAGGCTACAGTGGGTTACCCAATACCTTTATATAGTCAAGGGGCCCTCTGAAGCGCCACATTAATGTATATTGAATTAAAAAATAAAATAAAAATAACATGTAACAAAAGATGAGTAAGTGCAAGGGAACCCGTGAAACAATTAACTAAAGCACATGAGTTAGAGCCTAAATTTACCCAAATTAATTCCAACCATTAACAATAAAAATGGGAAGTAATTAAATAAGTTTGAGACACAATAAAAAAATTACTTTAATTTAAAACATGTCTGATAACTCTTTTAAAGAAACCAATTTTAAGTGAATCATAAAAAGGAACTTATTTTAACACATAAAAATAGTGTAATTAATTAATTTAGTATAAAAAATGAGTAATTAATTATTTTAACTACTTTTATTAGTGTAACAATTATTTTAAGTTAAAACAAATACTTATTACAACAAAATTACTAATTTTTAGAATAAAACATTAATAATTTATTTAATAAAGTGTTTTAACTCATTTAATACTGTGATGACACAATTATGAATCAAAAAAGCGCCCAATATTATTGTTTAATAAGATATGTAAGGCTTTATTTAATAAAAGAATTTAATTGAATAATTTAATTACATTATAAGTTAATTTATATTTATTAAATTCATAAAAATGTGCAAAAATTTATAGAATATAAAATATATCATGCTTAATTTAAATGTTTAAATAATTTATATAATAATAAAATTAATATAATACTTATTTTACTTATATTTAATAAGATACATATATAATTTTAATATGCAGTAAAATATTAATTTATATACATAAAATACATAATTTTACGCCCTTTTTCAGGTCCAATAAACTAACATAACATTTACTAGGCTCCTGGTACAGCCTGGCTGAAAAAATTTGAGTTACCTCTAAGTATTGAAAAATAAATGAAAGAGGAGAAAAAACTTGAGGATCAAAACCTCATGGAACAGATGAAATATAAGCTTGATCCTGAAGAAAATTCCAAAAAGAAAAATTTCTTGATAGAATGTGTTAAAGCTAATAAATCTGCTAAAGAAATTGAATGTTTAAAGAAATTGTTTGATGACTAGTTTTTTTTTTCTCTCACACTTCAACTTTACATAATTAATTGTACATAAAATTTTTTTCTTAATTTCTTGTATTTCTTTACTCTATCCATCATTGGTTGAATTTTCATATTTTAATATTATAAATTCTATTTTAAATAAAATTTTCAAGAAGTTTTAATGTTAAAAATTCTTTTTTAGTTAAAATTTTCAAGTCACATTTGAAAATTTCCCAATCCCACCCCTGCATTTTATTGAACAAAGGGGCAGGTATCACCAAAATTCTTTCAAGTAAAGAATTTTTCAAGTCTTATATAAAATTTTGGTAATACTCCCCCCTGAATTTTATTGAAGTAAGGGATGGGTATCACCAAATTTCAAGTCAATTTTTTATCGTAAGTCTCATATAAAAATTTGGCAATACCCTCCCCTGCATTTTATTGAAACAAGGTGAGGGTATCACCAAAATTCTTATAAGTCATGAATTTCACATGTCAGATTTGAAAATTTGGCAATACCCCCCCCCCTGTATTTTATTGAATTGAGGAAAGGGTATCATCAAATTTTCAAGTCAAATTTTTCTTAAAGACTGATATGAAATTTTTGCAATACCCCCCCTGCAATTTATTGAATCAAAGAAATCAAATGGAAAAAAAATTTAAAATTGAAAATTTCTACAACCAATTATTTTCACCAGTCTCAATCAAGTTTTCCTATTTTATATTATAGCCAGTGGAATGACCTTAGGCAAGATGCACCATTATATAATAACAGTAATCTATCTTGATGTGACTTTAGAAAAAAATTGGAAGAATAAAATCCCAAATTAAATGAAAAAATTGAAATTGAAAATTTCTACAACCAATTATTTTCAACAATCCCAATAAAGTTTTCCTATTTTATATAATAGCCATTAGAACAACCTAAGGCCTGATGCACCATTATATAAAAACAGTAATCTATAGTGATGTAACTTCAAAAAATAATTCGAAGAGACAAATCCAAATTTTAATGAACAAAAATAGAAAGGATAAATAAAATTGAAAAAGAAGAAAATAAAAACGGAAATTTAAAAAAAATAAAAATAATAAAAATAAAAATAATACAAAAATTTAATAAAAGAGAAAAAAAATAAAAAAAGAATTGGAAAAATATATTTAATGATAGAAAAAATATAATATTTTAGTTGAAATACTTGACATATCTACTAAGAACAATTGTTTTATCTATTTTCTTTGATTATTAATATGATTAATAAGACCTACATTTATTTGGAATGAACAGCCAAAATGGGTAAATTCCTGACAAGAAACTAAAGTTGGAGGTGCTCTAGTTGTTCAATGCCAATGTTGAGATAAATTGCATATAGCCTCAACTATTCCATTGGCACTACCAAAATCAATAATACATTTATGGTCTGGAAAATAAAGGCCATTTACCTCATCAGAATAGGGTGATTGAATATGAACACCATTTTCTGGATTTATATAAGAGAAAATTCCTAATATTAGACAACTCTTATCATGTTTAACTAGATGAAAATTTTTGTAGAATCCTTTATAAGTGATGATAACATTAGAACAAAAAACATAAGCATATTTTGCTTCTTCCCATTCAGGATCAGATCAATTTGGTAAACCAGATTCTAAAGCAAGTTGATGGTTTTTTTGAAAAGCTTGCAAACTTAATTTTTTAAATTAATTCACCAAGAAATTATTAAATGTTCCTAAAGAATTCCATTGTTTCAGAACTTCTTCCATTTTCTCCAGTTTTAAATTTTTCAATAAAGAATAAATTCCTGAGGTATATGAAAAAATTAAAAATTACTTATAATAAAAATAAATATTTACACACCAAAAGAAACTACTTGATCATATTCTGGTTGCCAAACAAAACCTTTCATGACACCAGAAATCAGATTTTTATTTGATAAGGGTTGTTGAACCAAAGCCATTTGATAGAGAGTAGAAATTAAATCATAAAGCTGGCAAAAAACTTCATCCTTTTTCCCATTAAATGAATGAACTTCTAAGATGAATTGAGGCTTGTATCCGTTATTGACTACAGCAAAAATGAGATCTATACCACCTTCTGTAAGGTTTTTGATGTTTTTGTAAAAAAAAATTTCTTAACATTTGATATTGAAGTCTTATAAATTTTGAGATTGTCCAAATGTCCAAAGAATGTTTTGTAAAATATCTTCATCCTGATCAATTTTCTATTTTGATAAAATTTTGTCTTTTAATTGCTTGATTCTTTAGCTGGTTCCATGATTTTCTGCTTTTTATTTTCTGGTAAGGAAAGATCAAATTGTTTGGGAGAAGGAATAAAATTGAAAGACATTGAAGATATAGAAGAAAATAAAGATAAAGAAGAAGAATTTGATTATATTGAAGAAATTTAATAGAAGGACATTGAAGAGATAGAAGAAAGTAAAGATAAAGAAGATAAAGAAGAAGATATTTGATGATTATTCTTGGAGCTTTCAAGATTTGAAGACATGGAAGAAAGGGAGGATAAAGATGATTCAGAAGAAACAGATGATAATGAAGATGAGCAAGTTAAACTTTCCATAGTAACTTCCTAGAAAAAAAAATTTATAAAACAAAAAAAATTAAAATAAAAATTTTAAAAAAAACCTGCAACAATAAAAAATTATCAGTAATATAATTGAAAAGAAATAATTTTTTTTTTAAAAAAAAAAACAAAAAAAAAATGCAAAAAAATCTGTAATAATTTTTGAAAAAAATAAAAATTCAAAATAAAAACCTGAATTGTTATTGAAATACCAGGTTAAAAAAATTCACCAAAAAAAAGATTAAAAAAAAATTCAAATAAATTCAGTAAATTTAATTGAAAAAAATAAATAAATAAAAATTACTTACTTGCTATTGGAAATACTTATTGATGTCATTCAATCCAATTTATTAAAATATAATTTTAAAAAAATGAATTCAGTAAATTTAAGAATAATTAATTATTTGCAAAAACAAAAACAAATAAAAAAAATAAATTACCTGATTTATTTTGGAAACAGGGGTAAGTTTCCAGAAACTAAGTGAAAGAAAAAAAAATCTGTTAAAAAATTAAAAAGCAGAGATTAGTTTTTTTTTGCTTCAAAATGCCCCCCAAAAAGTCCCCCGTTTACCCCATCTTTACCTCCCTTTACTCCCCCTTTACCCCTTCTTTACTCTCTCTTTAACCTCTCCTTACCTGCCTCAAACCACCCCCTTTAGTCCCCCTTTACCCTCCCTTTACCTCCCCTTTACCTCTTCTATACCCCCTCCTTGCCCGCCTCAACCCCCCCTTCACTCCCCCTTCACCCCTTTCTTGACCCCCTTAAGCCCCCCCTTTACCCCTTCCTTGAACCCCTAAAGCCCCTCCTTTACCCCCTCAGACCTGCCTCAAACCCCCCCTACACCTAACTTATTGAATCGGTAAAGATTCAATAAGTTAGTGAATGATGGCTAAATATTGTTCACTAACCTATCAAATCAATAGCAATTTGATAAGTAGGTACTGGAAGGGGGAGTGGAGGGGTTTGAGGGGGGGGGGGTTTGAGGTGGGATTGAGGGGGTAAAGGGGTGGCTTGAGAGGGCCAAGGAGGGGGTAAAGGGGGGTGAAGGGGGGTTTGAGGCGGGAAAGGAGGGGGTAAAGGGAGGGTTGAGATGGGCAAGGAGAAATTATAGGGGGGGGTTGAGGTGGGCAAGAAGGGGAGAAAGGGGGTATTGAGGAAGACAAGGAGGGAGGATAGGGGGATGATGGAGGGGGTAAAGAGGGGGACTTGAGGTGGCCAAGAAGGAGAGAAAGGAGGGTATGTAGGCAGACAAGAAGGGGGGAAAGGGGGATGATGGAGGGTGAAAAAAAAGAAAAAAAAAGAAAAAAAGGATAAAAGAAAAAAAACAAAATTAGTCTAACCTTGAAAACCAAAAAAAAGCACTTACAGGACAAAAAAAAAGAATAAAAAAGCAAAAAAAAATCATGATTAGCAAATAAAAAAACAATTAAAATGAAAAAATGACTTACCTGGAGAGTTGATTTGAGACTATAAAAGCAACAAAAATATATGAGGGATGTTTGAGAAGAGGATGAAAAGGATATGAGTGATGAATGAAAAAAAAACACTGACAAAATATGCGATTTCATGTTGAGCTGGTGAAAGAAAACCAACGAGCCATCCAAAAAAATAAAATTCACCATAAATACAAAAATAAAATGAATGTGCAACAAATAAAAACACCAAACCTAGTGAATAAAGTACACAAAGTGGACATTTGTAGAGCACCAAAATAAAATATTAAATGTGTTGTGAATTGAAATGTTGGATAGTAATAGGCATAATGAAAGAGCATATGCCAGTTGATTGAATGTTTTGTGATTCAAGGGATGGGAGAGTCGGTGCTGGTTCAGGATCCTCTTCTTCATAAAGATCATCCCACTCATCCTTTAAATCAGCTAGGATATCTTGGAGTATAAAGCAAGTCATGATCCAATGATTTGCAGTTTTGATCTCCAATTTTTTTTGAAATTAGATTCTGAGCTCCCGAAGACTAGAAAATTGTCCCTTTAAAATACTTATAGCATGTTCAATCTGTACTCTTGATTGGGAAAGTTGATAATTAAATTAAGTATTGGGGTCATTTTCTAAACTTGCACCACGGAAAGCAGGTATAATGTACTTCCCACTTGCAAATTCTGAGTCTGCAAGAAGGCACTGAGATTCATCAAAGTTTAAGTCTGGGGTTTAAGAAATCCTCTTTCTTTGGAAGATGGAAGAGTCATGACATGATCCAGGGCAGACACTGTGAAAAGCAATAAATTTTTTATTGACATTGCGTATAATTTGAATGGCAATAGAGTATCTAGAAGGAAGATAAAATGTTAGTTCAGGATGATGAGAAATTGGAGAATATTTTGAATAAACCTTTTTTTGCAATCAAAATAATGGTTCCAATCATCATCAGGCTTTTGACTCAAAGGTATAGTTGTGCCATCAACAAAAACTACACAGCCAGAGAGACCTTTGGCTTGAATTACTTGAGAGGATTCAAGTTGCTGTTCTGGAGCTGGCCAAGAAAGTGTTTGAGACTTGAGGTAAAGGATAGAAATCATACAGTGTTTGGTGTATAATATCACTGTACCATATCCTATGTTAAATAGATTATCTAAATGTCTTAAAGCAGCAACATTTCCATTTGAGCCAAAGCAACATAGTGCGACAGCAAGTTGAATGGAAGGATTATGCTGTTTGTTATAAGAATTTTTTTGAAAGATAGGATGTTCAGAGATGAGTTGATAAAGTTTGAAGAAATAATTGGGAGAAGCTCCAAATAGTTGAGGAATGTTGAGAATGGAGCGGAGATCATATCGGGGATCATGATAAAGATTTTGCCCCCTGGAAATAAGGTAAAACTTTTTGGAAATAAAACACAAATAGGCTAAAGCATCTTCCAAATTAGAGTCAGATTTATTGTAGAGAACTAAAAGTAAAGTGATAGCATTGATAGTGGAGTGAAGTAGCTGTCTAGTAGAGAGGTGCTTCATTGTTGTTGGTAGAAGGTTTAGGTAATGAGTGGGAAGTGGAGTTCACCGCCAAATGTGAAGTTAGGGTGTGTAGATAGAAAAAAAACTTAAGTTTTTGCCACCAAAATTAAGTAGCATAGAGTGAAAAGAGACTTAAGGATGGAATCAGCAATCACATGTCATGTGACTTTCTTAAAAATCTATCATGGATGTGATTAATTTGGGATCAGTAATTAGGAATGGAAATTGTGGTATAAGAGACGGGATAATGCATTATTGTGGATTCCTTATCCACTAGCCCAAGGGCTAGTGGATAAGAATCTTCTGCAATTAATAATGTCTGATCCCAAGAAAAAAAAATCCTGATCCCTAATTGCAGATCCATGAACATTGATACCCCCTATTAAATGAATGAACTTCAAAAATGAATTGAGGTTTGTATGTGTCATTGACAACTGCAACAATGACATCTGTACTGCCTTCTGTAAGGTTTTTGATGATTTGTAAAAATCTTTTTTCTTAACATTTTTTTTTAAAGTCTTATAAAATTGAGATTGTCCAAATATCCAAAGAAAGTTTCACAAAATATCTTCTTCCTAATCAAATTTCTATTTTGATAAAATTTTGTCTTTGAATTGCTTGATTCATTAGCTGGTTCAATCATTTTCTTCTTTTTCTTTTCTGGTAAGGAAAGCTCAGATTGATTGGGAGAAGGAATTGAATTTAAGGACATTAAAGAGATGGAAGAAAGTAAAGATAAAGAAGAAGAAGCTGAATATATTTGATGGTTATTCTTGGAGCTTTCATGATTTGAAGACAAGGAAGAAAGAGAGGATAAAGATGATTCTGAAGAAATTGATGATAATGAAGATGAGAAAGTTAAATTTTCCATAGAAATGTCCTGGAAAGAAATAATAAAACAAAAAAAGAAAAAAAATATAAAAAAAATTCAACAATAAAAAATTTTCAGTAAAACAATTGAAAAGAAAACCTTTTTTTTGGTTAAAAAAAACAAGAAAAAAATTGCAAAAAAATCAGTAAAAAATTTTGAAAAAATAAAAATTCAAAATAAAAACCTGAATTATGTTTGAAATACCAGGTAATATCCTTGTAAAAACTTCTAAAAAAAATTAAAAAAAAACAAAAACAAAAAAAATATGTTAAATAATTTGCAAAAACATAAAAAACAAAATAAAATCCTGAATGTTTTTGGAAATACCAGCTAAAGTTCTTGAAAAAACAAAAAAAATTACCAAAAAATTAAAAAAAAATAAATTCTGTAAATTTAATTCCAAAAAAAATAAAAAAAATAAAAATTACTTACCTGCTATTGAAAATACCGCTTGATGTCCTTCAATCCAATTAATAAAAAAAAATTGAATTCAGTAAATTTCAGAATAATTATATGCAAAAACAAAGACAAAAAAAATTAAAATAAATTACTTGATTTATTTTGGAGACAGGGAGAAATTTCCAGAAACTAAGGGAAATAAAAAAAATTCTGTAAAAAAAATTAAAAAGCAGAGATAAGTATTTTTTTTCTTGCTTCAAAATTCCCCCCCAAACTGCTTCAAACCCCTCCAAAATCTCAAATTCTCCCTATAAACCCTCCTTGGATTCCTATAAAACCACCCTTTACCCCCTCCTTAGCCGCCTTAAACCCCCCTCTTTACCGCCTCAAGCCCCCCCTTTACCACCTCAAATCTACCTTAAACCCCCCCTAAAACCCCTTTACAAACCCCCCACTCCCTACTTATCAAATCACCAATGATTTAATAAGTAGGCAGTGGGGGAAGTGGGGGTTTGAGAAAGTATTAGAGGGGGGGTTTGAGGGGGTAAAGAGGGGGGTTTGAGGCAAGCAAGAAGGGAGTAAGTGGGAGGGGCTTTGAGGGCACCTAGAAGCGGAGAAAGAGGGGGGATTGAGGATACCAAGAAGGGTATAAAGGGGGGTATGAAGGCAGACAAGGAGTGGGGTAAGGGGCATGATGGAGGGAGAAAAAGAAGATTAAAAAGATTAAAAAAAATTAGTCTAACCTTGAAAACAAAAAAAAAGCACTTACAGGATAAAAAACAAAGAAAAAGAAAATAAAAAGGACAAAAATAAAAAAAAAGGAGAAAAAAGGAGAAAAAATAAATTATTAGCAAGTAAAAAATAAAAAATAGGAAAAAAAAAAACTTACCTGGAGAGATGAGATGAGAATATAAAAGAATTGAAAATATTTGAGGGATGTTTGAGGAGAGGAGGAAATGGATTTGAGGGATGAATGAAAAAATGAAACAGTGAAAAATTATGCAATTGTTGAAAATATGTGATTTCATGTTGAGCTGATGAAATGAAACAAATGAGACATCCAAAAAAAGAGAATTGACAGCAAATTCAAAATTTAAGTTATACAAAAAAATAAATAACCAACACAATTGAATAAAACATGAAACATGAAAAAAACACAAGTGAAAAAAAACAATTATGTTGAAAATTGGGAGAGTACAGAAAAATAATTTAAAAGGTCGGTGAATAGAAATTTTGGAGAGTAATAGGCATAATGACAGAGCGTATGCCAGTGGAGAGAATGATTTGAAAATCAATTACGGGGAGAGCTGGTGCAGGTTCATTATCATCTTCTTCATAAATATCATTCCACTCATCATTCAAATCAGCTAGGATATTATGGAGTATAATGCAAGTCATGATCCAATTATTTGATGTTTTGATATCCAATTTTTATTAAAATTGGATTCTGAGCTCCCGAAGACTAGAAAATCCTCCCTTTAAAATACCAATAGCATGTCCAATCTGTAATCTTGATTGTTTGAGGTGATAATTAAAGGCGGTTTTGGGCTCATTTTCTAAATTTGTAAAACAGAATGCATGTATGATGTACTTTCCACTTGCATATGCTGAGTCTGCAAGGAGGTACTGAGATTTATCAAAGTATGAGTCAGGAGTTTGAGAAATCCTCATTCTTTGGAAGATGGAAGAGTCATGACATGATCCAGGGAAGCCACTGTGAAAAGCAATAAATTTTTTATTGAAATCGCGTATAATTTGAATGGCAATAGAGTATCTATAAGGAAGATATAATGTTAGTTCACAAATGATGAGAAATTGGAGAAGATTTTGAGTAAAACTTTTTTTTCAATCAAAATAATGGTTCCAATCATGATCAGGCTTTTGACTCAAAGGTATAGGTGTGCCATCAACAGAACCTACACAGCCAGGGAAACCTTTGGCTTGCATTACTTGAGAGGATTCAAGTTGCTGTTGTGGAGTTGACCAAGCAAGTATTTGAGACTTTAGTGAAAGGATAACAATCATACAGTTCTTGGTGTATAATATCACTGTCCCATATCCTATGGTAAAGAGATTTTCCAAACATCTTACAGCAGCACCATTTCCATTTGAGCCAAAGCAACATAGTGAGACAGCAAGTTGAATAGCAGGATAATACTGTTTATTTTGAGAATTTTCATGAAAGATAGAAGGTTCAGAGATAAGTAGATAAAGTTTATAGAAAGAATCAGGAGAATTTTGAAATAGTTGGGTGTATTTTAATTGAGGAATTGTGAGAATGGAGTGGAGATCATATCTGGAATCATGAAGAAGATTTGGCCCGCTTGGGTTTATGTAATGCTTTTTGGAAATAAAACACATATAAGTTAAAGAATCTTCCAAATCTGAGTCATATTTATAGTAAAGAGCTAAAAGAAAAGCAATAGCGTTCATATTTGAGTGAAGTAGCTGCCTAGTAGAGAGGTCTTCTGTCAGTACAGTCTAGTATATAAGTATGATATAATAGTGTTATTTTATGGTCCTACTACTTATTAATAAATGATTTAGTGATTAAACCTCAGGGGAAGACTAATAGAATAGTTATACTCAAATAAAACTCACAATACTTGGATTTAAATGCGTGCTAGTGGTGGAAAATAGAAGAATAAAATATAGTTATAGATATTATAAAGATAATATCAATTTATAAGGGCTTTATAATATATTTCTGAATGTTAATAATTGTAGTGTAATGTTTGTTTGAAGTGTAGTAATTGAATGATGATAATAAACCGTCAAAATCCCTTCTTACTTATACCCAAATCCACTGGAGTGCACAGACCTTCAATCCAGATGATGTCACTGCTATCCCCGGCAATTACAGCACTGTGAGGGCCCATCACCTCCCCATGGCGTCCACTTCAAGCAGTTTCAACACCCATACCTCCAGTAAGGACCCTCCATCACTATTAATAATAACACAGAGTCATACCATAAATAGAAAACCCAGATAAAAGCGGATACCATAAAGAAACAGGTAAAATAAATGATCAAAAAGAGATTTAATGAAACTAAAAGTATATAAAGGAAACAAATAAAATGTCCAAGCCCCCAATAACATCCCCAAGCATCCACATTAACCCAAAAACATCCTTCCAACCCATAAATCCGTGAATAACCATCCAAGGAAGTAATTTTAGTTGTCCAAACTGGGTGTATGCGCCTGATATAGGTGTCTATGCTTCTGTAGGCGTTGTGAGTCCACTGATTTCGTCCATATGACCTAAAATAAGCAGAAAAACAAAGGTTATAGGCTATTAAGGGGCTAAAACCCACTTATATACCTAAATATACATAATATACTGCATATTTCACTGAATATGAGATTTATGTATACATATAAGCTTATGTATGTCAATAATTACTTCATATCACTTAAGATAAGTATATTATGACTCCATTAACACCTTAATAAGTATTATTAGGCCATGGATAAGCTATTTAAACTATTATAAATTATATAATAGAATAATAATTATATATATATATAATAAAATAATATATATTATTATTTTAACCTTATTTTTAAGATATAAGCTTAATCTAGTTAAGTTTATCTTATTTTAAGCATAAGAAATACTCAGTCCTAAGGATATTTAGGCTGACACTCCCTCACCCCAAAAAAAACAATAAAAAAATGTTAAGACATTTTAATTAATCTTAAGGAATGAAATAATAAAATAAAAAATAATTTTTATAATACATATACTGAATGAACAGTATTATTTAGATTTAAATTTTTTCAAGAGATTTTTAAGATCAGAGATTTCATTTTCTGGAATCCACTGGTCATATTCACTTGATTTATTTTTAAATCTTAATAGATACTCAACTCCCTTTTCTTTAGTAAGGTGTCTCTTTTTAAGTATCTTTTCAATTTCTGCTTTTTCCACTATTTCTTCAGGTTGCTGTTTATGCCTTCCTGATCTTCTTGGAAAGAGAGCAGTATCATTAGAATGGTATGGTTTTATAAGAGAAATAGGAAATACTGGATGTTTTCTATCATAAGGTGCATATAGAATAACTTCAACAGCATTATTACCAACCATCTTTTTAACTACAAATGGTCCAATGAATGGATCCTTCAATTTAACATTACCATTTAAATTGAAATGTAGCGTTGAAATAAGGACTTCATCACCCTCTTTGAACATTTGTTCTTTATGGGCTTTATCCCATCTTTTCTTTTCATACTCAAAAGCCTTATTTATACATTCTTGAGCATGTTTTCTGCATAGTTCCTGCATCTGAAGAAAAGATTTAGTACCTGGATGAATATCCAATCTAGGTAACTTATTAAGAGTTTTAGCAGGGGTATTAGGTACATAACCCAACCATAACTCAAATGGCTTTTTGCCAGTGACAGAATGTACTGTACTATTGTATGCAAATTCTAAACCTGGGATAAGGGTTACCCAATCATGCGTGAATTTGTCATTGTCTTTAAAATTAAGACCAAAAGCACAGTATCTTCTTATCATATCTTCTAAGGTTTGTATCATTCTTTCTTCTAGCCCATCAGTTTGTGGATGGTGTGCTGTAGAAAGTTTTAATTGACACCCTGAAACATCCATAAGTGACGTCCAGAACTCAGAAGTAAATTTAGGATCTCTGTCAGAAACTATTGCTTTGGGGAAACCTGCTGTATTTAACATTTGTGTCCACCATAAAAAAGCTAAGTCCTTTGCAGAAACCTCTTTGTGGGTAGGAATAAATTTACACATCTTTGTAAATCTATCTACAATTACCCAGCAGGAGTTATAACTCTTATGCCCTGCTATTGGCAAACCTGTTACAAAGTCCATGTTAATGATTTCCCATGGAGCTTTTGGTTGCTCAATTTGTTGTAATAAACCAGCTCTTTTTCCTGTTAATCTTTTAGATTTTTGACAAGAATCACATGTTTCAACATATTTCTGAACATCCTCAGACATGTTGATCCACCAAGCTGTGTTTTTTACTCTGGTTAATGTTTTATGATAGTCAAAATGACCTGCTAATATATCATCATGACATATACTTAACATTAACTCCTTCATTGAAGGGGGAATTACAATTACATTACTTAATTTTTTCCTGTAATATATAAAACCATCCTCAATGGAAAATTTTCCTTTCTCTAATGCCTCTTTATACTTATTTGGTAATGTTTTTATTAAAACATTCATTGAAGCATTAGATGGATCATTTAATATTGTAGTTAATTTACTTAAGTCAGGATCTGAATTATAATTATCAAGAATTGATTGCATAAATTCATCCTCCAGATCTACAATATAAATGCCATAAATGTTAATAATCTCTGATTCAGGAACATAAGCAGGATTATCATCATTATTAGGCAGAGGTACTCTAGATAACAGATCTACATTAGAGTGCAAGGTTCCTGCTCTATGTGTAATAGTCATCCGTCCTCTGTATTCTTGTACAGCTAATTGCCATCTAAACATGTGTCTATTAGGAGTTTTCATGTTTAAGAGTGACTTAACTGCACTACAGTCAGTTATTAACTCAAATTTTTGGTCTTCCAGGTAATAATGTAGCTTTTCAAGAGCCCATACTACTGCCAAACATTCAAGTTGAGTAGCACCATATTTCAATTCACCACTTCTCAGAGTACGTGAAATATAGCAGATTACTACTTCTGACATTTTACCTTCAATAAGTTATTTTTGATGCAAAGCAGCACCCAGTCCAATAAAACTTGCATCTGTATATAATACAAAAGGTAATTAGAAATCTGGTAATCCCAAGATAGGAGCTGTCATTAAACATTCTTTCAACTTATTAAAAGCTTTTTGTCTTTCATTATTCCAAATGAAAGCTTCTGATTTCTTTATCAGTGTGGTCAGTGGTGCAGCAATTGATTGGTAGTTTTTTATATATTGTCTATAATAACCACACATTCCAAGAAAAGATTGTACATCCTTCACATTTTGAGAAATGCCAATATTCTTTATTGCAGCCACTTTATTTTGGTCTACACATATTTGTAAGCCAGATACAATATGACCAAGCACTTTTAAAGATTCAAACCCAAATTTACATTTTTTCAATGCAAGGGTCATTTTTATTTCATCCATTTTCTGAAATACTTTCCTTAAATGGATTAAGTGTTCATCAAAAGTTTTAGAGAACACTATGATGTCATCAATGTATACCATTAAACATCCCTCAATCATTTCATTATGGAATGTTATATCCATTAACTTTTGAAATACTGATGGAGCATTCTTTGGTCCAAATGGCATTCTGACATACTTATAAATTCCCATGTGTGTTGTTATCAACAAAAAGTTCTGTGAATTCTTTTCAACAGGAATTTGATGGTACCCTTTATTTCCATCTAGGCAACTTATATATTTAGCACCTTTAAGGGTAGCATGTATAGAGGCAATCCTTGGCAAGGGATAAATATCATCTACTGTAAATGTATTTAATGCTCTATAATCACCGCACAGTCTTGCTTTATCTTGTTCATAAGAAATCAGCACTGGTGATATTACACAATATTTTGGTGTAGTTTCAACCTTTTCAAGGATGTTCATTTTTAATAACATCTTAATATTATCCTCTATGTCTTTCCTCTTCATTGGTGAAGCAGGGTATGGTTTCTTTTTAAGACTAGGAGGAATATTATCCATATCACAGGTTAAACTAATTTTCATTTCATGATCTTTTAAAAGGCCAAGTTCATTTGTACCATGTGCAAAAGCCATTGGAAAAGTTTTAATTAATTCCAAAATATTATCTTTCTCAGTTTCACTTATCTGAGTGCCAAATGATGCTTTTGAAATTTCTGTTTCCAGAAGTTCCAACTCATTGGATTCTCTTCCTTTAGACGGGGAATTTGTTACTGACTCAATGTGTAAGACTGTGTTAAAAGAATTTATTTTAAATTTCCTTTTACCATTCATGCCAATTGTAAAATTGTTATTAGCAGGGTCTAATTTTACACCAAATTTAGTCAGAATATCATTTCCAATGATAAAACAGTTACTACAATTTGTATTATCCATTACTACAAAGTCACAAGTTACCCTTACATAACCATGTTGGTGTTTAAAGAAAACAGCAGCTTTTTATTTACCAATGGGGTGTAGTACTGATCCAAAACCTCTCCAATTTTTATTCTGAAGTGGTTCAAGCTTAAACTTATATTCACTATCAATTTTCTGTAATGTATTAGTGGAAACAACTGAACCAGCAGCTCCTGTGTCTAATACTATATTAACATTTTCACCAGAAATGATAGCTGGAACCGTGATAGGTGTCATTCTAAAGTTATCAGCTTGTATATCCTTAATGATTTCAGCATCCTCAAAATTCATTAAAGATTCATTTGAGTCCATATTTAATATTGGATTTTCAAAGATGGACAAATCATCTTCCAACATACAGACTTCATTTTCATCACTATATGAGATATTGCTGTCATAATCACTTGATTCTTTACTTTTTTCAGTTTCAGTTTCAGATTCACGTTGATTTTCAACAATATTTATGTTTTTCTCACATTTGTGACCTTTTACCCAAGGTTTGTTACACTTATAACAAGTATTTGTTTCATACTTTTTAGGTACTACAGGTGCAGTAGGTTTTTTCTGCTTCTCCTGAAGTGTTTTTGAATTCTGAGTTTTTACAGGTTCAACATTTTGCTTATAAGTGGAATACCTTGATTCATACTTATGGTTTAATAATATTTCATTGCAAATATTAATAAAGTCAGAATATTCAGTAACATTTAATGTTCTAGCTACAACAATGTCTCTGACAGATATAGGTAATTTGTATATTATCTTATCTTTCCATAAGTTAAAATCCATATGAGGCTCAATGGCTTTTAATATTTTGTTTAAATTCATTAAAAATACCATAGGTTTGTCACCATTCAACGGATTATACCTAGTCTTCTCATACAGTCTCTGCTGAGTAAGCCTGAATTTAGAACCTCCAAATTGTTTTTCAATAAGTTGTTTCCATTCAGCCCAAGAGTAGTCTCTACCCTCACTTAAGACAGCTTCAAACCATAATAAAGCAACATCCTTAAATAAAGAAATTAATTTTGATGTTATCTCTTCATCTGGTAACTTATATGAGAATTTCAAGTTGTCAATTCTTTGAATAAAATGTTGCCAATCAGAGCTGGCTTCCCCATCATAAGTTGGGTACTGATCTATTTTAGGCCAGTTCTTCTGATTGGATTTTATCTCACTAATCTTAGGTAAATTCAACAACTCATTTACTTTTGATAAATGGTCTTGTATTTCTTCCTGCACGGATTTGTGACTTACATTTTCAGATTTGACACTACCACCAGATGGTTTTAATTGTGGTGGTACAGGGAAGGAATGAGATTCACTTTTGCCAATGAAAGGATTATTATTATATTGATTATACTTATGATTATCCTGGTTCATTAGTAGATTGGCAGTTTCAATCTCAACTTTAGTTAATCTTTGTAGCAGCTCAGAGACACTTTGATATGTCTGTGCAAAAGATAACTTTGTTCTTGATTCAGTTTTTAATAAGTGTGTTTCATATAATTTTTCTAACTCACAAAATTTGTTTGAAAGGACATTATATTTATTACTCAATGAATCATATTTAAGAGTTAGAGACAAATGTTCTTTCTCTAATTCTTTATTACGTGTTGCTAATTGAGAAATGTTCAATGTTAAGGATGAAATTGTATCACTAGTGAGTTTAACTGTCTGTTCCTCACAATCAGTCATTCTATTCCACAATGATGAAACAATTTGATGGACAGTTGGATTATTGTTAAAATATTCCATGTCCTCCTTTTCAATTCTCTCACTCTCCTGTGAACTTCTCATCTCACTAGTAGGTGATTGCAACTGAGGATTAACTGTATTATCATTGTATATAGTACTGTTATTATGGACAAAAGACAAGTCAGGTGTATCTACTCTAAAACCTAAATTTCTTAAATCCTCCTCTATTTTTTGTACAGATTTAGCATCAATAGAATTACCTATATTGTAATTATCAGTATTATGTCTAATCTGAGAGGGTAAGTTACTTACCAAGAGATGGTTGCCAGTCCTGATTTTTGGCGCTTTTTTCCCTTGTAAGGGTGAGCTGAGGAAGTCAGATGAGGGGGTGGATCCCTGTTGCAACTGTGGCTTGTCCACTGTTGGTGAAACCAGTCCCATTTCCATTTGTCTACCAGGATTTTCTCCTGGGAGTGAGTGGACCCTCCTTGGGTAGGGGGTTGCTGATTTGATTGACTGGGCTGGCCTCCCTTTAATTCTGCCATTGCCTGATTCATCTGCTGAAATCCTACCTTGCAATTGTTTTGCAACTGCTCTACCTCTTTGAACATGAGAGATTTTGATTCCTCTAGCTTCAGAACCTGTTTGGCCAGGTGGGACAGTTGATCCTGAAGAGGAGGAGACGTCTTTTTGATAGTTATCTTTTTTAAGAGGGCGTCCTTTTCCTCTATACTCATGCTTTCTGGCTGGGGGTACTGTTGTCCCTCCATGGTGATGTCCTGGAAAGTTTTTATTAGCTTTAGACCTGGTATTATAAGCAGGCTGTTCACTTACACTATCCTGAGGAGCACTCATATTGTTCAGAATAACAATATTTTACGTCTACAAAAGAAAAAACTCTATGGAATTTAGTAGACAAGAGATATTAGCAATTATATTACTAATAAAAAAGCAATGGAGCTTACCCTGAATTTATATCTTTATTTATTTAAATAAAATGTAAGAAAAATTCGAAAAAATCTGTTAAAAATATAATAATAAGTTTATCTAGACCTCTATAAGGGTGAATAATTAGCTTACCAAGCTTTAGCCAAATACCAATTTAATTGGGTGTTATATTGGTGTCCAAATACCAAGTGAAATTGGGTTTATATTGGGTACAGTTACTACTGTAAATATCTAATTTTTATGATAAAAAATTAGTACAATTATTATAAGGGTTCTTTTCCGCAATCAATGAGTTATGATGACCCACTAATATGCAGCAGACCCAAATATTTGGTTAATTTTGAGTTGTAC
The DNA here is from genome assembly GCA_030280995.1 of Hemileia vastatrix. Classification (NCBI taxonomy): domain Eukaryota; kingdom Fungi; phylum Basidiomycota; class Pucciniomycetes; order Pucciniales; family Zaghouaniaceae; genus Hemileia; species Hemileia vastatrix. The sequence goes on along the minus strand of JASXTE010000018.1, from coordinate 8,275,601 downwards.
TAAGGTAAAAATCACGTCCCAAGGCTTATACTAAATAATAAGTAAAATATAAGGAAAGACCCCCAATTGTCAGTACAGTCTAGTATATAAGTATGATATAATAGTGTTATTTTATGGTCCTACTACTTATTAATAAATGATTTAGTGATTAAACCTCAGGGGAAGACTAATAGAATAGTTATACTCAAATAAATCTCACAATACTTGGATTTAAATGCGTGCTAGTGGTGGAAAATAGAAGAATAAAATATAGTTATAGCTATTATAAAGATAATATCAATTTATAAGGGCTTTATAATATATTTCTGAATGTTAATAATTGTAGTTTAATGTTTGTTTGAAGTGTAGTAATTGAATGATGATAATAAACCGTCAAAATCCCTCCTTACTTATACCCAAATCCACTGGAGTGCACAGACCTTCAATCCAGATGATGTCACTGATATCCCCGGCAATTACAGCACTGTGAGGGCCCATCACCTCCCCATGGCGTCCACTTCAAGCAGTTTCAACACCCAGACCTCCAGTAAGGACCCTCCATCACTATTAATAATAACACAGAGTCATACCATAAATAGAAAACCCAGATAAAAGCGGATACCATAAAGAAACAGGTAAAATAAATGATCAAAAAGAGATTTAATGAAACTAAAAGTATATAAAGGAAACAAATAAAATGTCCAAGCCCCCAATAACATCCCCAAGCATCCACATTAACCCAAAAACATCCTTCCAACCCATAAATCTGTGAATAACCATCCAAGGAAGTAATTTTAGTTGTCCAAACTGGGTGTATGCGCCTGATATAGGTGTCTATGCTTCTGTAGGCGTTGTGAGTCCACTGATTTCGTCCATATGACCTAAAATAAGCAGAAAAACAAAGGTTATAGGCTATTAAGGGGCTAAAACCCACTTATATACCTAAATATACATAATATACTGCATATTTCACTGAATATGAGATTTATGTATACATATAAGCTTATGTATGTCAATAATTACTTCATATCACTTAAGATAAGTATATTATGACTCCATTAACACCTTAATAAGTATTATTAGGCCATGGATAAGCTATTTAAACTATTATAAATTATATAATAGAATAATAATTATATATATATATAATAAAATAATATATATTATTATTTTAACCTTATTTTTAAGATATAAGCTTAATCAAGTTAAGGTTATCTTATTTTAAGCATAAGAAATACTCAGTCCTAAGGATATTTAGGCTGACATCTTCATTGTTGTTGGTGGAAGGGTTATGTGATAAGGGAAGCGGGAATTCACCACCAAATGTGCAGTTGGGTTGTGTAGATAGAGAAATAATTTAAATGTTTTCCACCAAAATTAATTAGCATAGAGTGAGGAGAGACTTAAGGATGGCATCAGCAATTATAAGTCATGTGACTTTTTTACAAATCCATCATGGATGTGATAAGTTTGGGATCAGGAATTAGGAATGGAAATTGGGGTATAAGAGGCAGGATAATGCATTATTTTGGATTCCTTATCCACTAGCCCCAGGGCTAGTGGATAAGAATCTTCTGCAATTAATATTGTCTGATCCCTGGAAAAAAAATTCCTGATCCCTAATTGTAGATCCCTCAGCTTTTATACTCCCTATTTTTAATTTTAAATTTTTAATAATAAAAATAGGGGGTGCCAAAAATGATACACCATATATACACCTAGCAGACTTCAGTCTGAAAATGTTATTTCAAGACATCATCATAAATGGCAGATTTTTTGTTTGACATGTCAAAAATGAGGTCAAAGAATTCCTACTCTTGCACCATCTTGCCAACCATAATTCACAGCCCACAAAAGCTGTTAAGACCTAAGAAGGTGGACTAATACTAGCATTAAGCTCTAGCCTAAGACAGGACTGACTATGCTGGTACAACAGGGAGGCTAATTAGACTGAATATTTTGGAGTTGCCAACAGTAAGGGTTAACAACTACAAGAGACTAAGAAGTAACTGGATTACTAAATAAGTTGTCCAATGAGGAGCTTTCCACAGCACTATCCCCATAGAAACCCCTTATAAAATGTCCCCTCTTCTGTCTCTCACAGTGCATGGTGCCCATAGCACTCCTCCTCACATCTCAACCAGATCCTAACATTAAACCCCCTTTTACCCTTCCTGCCCTCTTCACTCCTTCACAAACTCCTTCAACTTTTCCTTAGTATTACCTAATTTATCTACTGGCTCCCAAGACCTATCCCCTACTCAATGAAATTTTCAGTGCACTAATTACAGAACCTTTCCCCTGTACACCCTTCTAGTAATAACCTTTTCTACTTCAAATTCTTCATTGTTTCTAAAAAAGACTGGCACTGGTATATCTTCTGGGAATCCTGCTTTTGTATCTTCTTGGTGCTTTGTGAGTAATGAGATATTGGACACTGGGTGCACTTGTCTCATTAAAGGTGGTAGTTCCAATTTGTATGCCAAGTCAGATATCTTGCACTTGTTCTTAAACAGACCCACTTTCCTGTGATCTAGTTTGGAGCTTTAGCATAATGTAGAATGAAATTGTGAGCTTAGTCAGCCCTTTTTATCTACCTCTAGCACCTGATGTTTAGTCTTCCATTTATTATGGTGGTGCTTTATTGACTTCTGGGATAGACTGAGAGCTACTTCTAATTCCTGAATGATACTCAATATTCTCCAAATCTTTTATTCAGCTTCTGGAACTTGAAACAAGGATAGGGCTTCAATTGAGAATTATGAGTGGTATCTATAGTGGGTGTAGAAAAGTGAAATGCCTGTTTCAGCATATGTCCCGTTATTTTATGAGAATTCAGCCAATAGTATCAGCTGTATCCAATCATCTTTCTGATATTTAGTGAAGTGGCACAAGTATTGTTCAATTTCTCATCAGTTTTCAGGTGTCATACTGTTGAAAAAATGGGCTTAATTTTTAGTTTCTCATACATTTTTTTAACAACTTAGAGTTAAACGTTCTTCCACTTTCTGATACTATAATTTTAGGTAATCCATTCAACTTCCAGAAATGCACCGCCATTAAATCTGAAATACCCTCTGATTTAACCTTTGTGGTGGTGGGGAAAAATTGTGCCATCTAGGTGTAGAAGTCAACTACTGTGAGGATAGCATTCTTTCCTAGAGACTTGAGTAACTCCACTACAAGATAATAAGGGAATTCCTTCCATGAATTTTTGGGTATTTGTAATGAGGCTGGTGGTGTGACTATTGGACTGACCTTGTTCCTCTGGCAAGAGTCAAATGCTTCTACATAGCACTGGATGTATACCTTCATGGACTTCCAGTAAAAGTTGCAATTTAACAGCTCCAGAATATTCAGCATTTCTGGCTGTCTTTCCATTGGGGAGTGGTGTCTTGATTTGATCACCTGCCTCTTGAGCTCTTCATCATTTAGCACCACTATCCTCCCATTCCAATACAGCACTTCACTTTCAGGTGATATTCTTCCAATCCTTTCCTTACCAATACCTCCTTTGATAAAATTGCCCTCACCAGCTCCTGAGCACCCTCATCCTTTTTCCTTCCCCCTTTTTACCCATTCATCAAATCCTCATCTGCCAATTCCACTTCATCTAGGATTTCCGCCTCTTCAAGGTCCCCCTTCAATGACATTGCACCAACAGTATGTAGCTGGTCCAGTGCTGGGTGTGATTTAGAAAATTGTGACAGTGCATCCAGTCTGCCACTTTATCTCCCTGGTTGAAATTGAACAACAAATATAATTCTGCTTTGCAGTTCTTCTCAGTGCACTTGCTAGCAAGTCAACTATTTTTCAGTAAGGAAGGTTTCCAAGTTTTTATGGTCCATGTAAATTATAACTTGTAAACAATGAGATCCTCTTCAAAGTAGTGGCATCACGTACGTATGACTTCTACTAGTTCCAATAAATCCTTATCGTATATTTCATAGTTTAATTCAGTGTCTAATAGCATACATGAAAAATATGCTACTGGGTGTAAGACATTTTTGCCCTCATATTGGGATAAGACTTCACCTAGTGCAAATTTCAAGAAGTCACATTCTAGAACAAATGGCTTCAGTAAGTCTGGGATTGCAAGAACAGGGGCCATCACAAATTGTCTATTCATGTAGTCAAAAGCATCTTGTTGGTTACTTTTACAAGTTAGTTTGGTTTTCTTCTTTGTGAGGTCATGTAGCATTCAAAAAAAGTGGGATTAATTTTCAATAAATCACAGGCAAATATTTTAAAAGCCTTAAAATGACTGGAACTCCTTTGATGACACAGATATAGGCTACTCTGTTACTGACTTTACATTCTCCTGGTTCTTTTTCCCCCTATCGTTTTAAATGATCATACTTAGATAGGGGATTTCACTTACTTATAAGACACATTTTCCCAGATTTGACCATACTTATTCCTCTATAAAGTTCCAAAAACAATCCTTCACTTGTATCTGATGTTCCTCTATTTATTTGGAGTAAATCATGTTTTCTAGATACTGTCAGCCTAAATATCCCTAGGGCTGAGTATTTCTTATACTTAAAATAAGATAACCTTAAGTAAATTAAGCTTATATCTTAAAAATAAGGTTAAAATAAAAATATATATGATTATATTACATATATATATAATTATTACTCTATTATATAAATTATAGTAGTTTAAATAGCTTATCAATAGAATAATAATACTTATTAAGATGTTAATGGAGTCATAATATACTTATCTTAAGTGATACTAGGTAATTATTGACATACATAAGCTTATATGTATACATAAATCTCATATTTAGTGAAATATGCAGTATATTATGTATATTTAGGTATATAAGTGGGTTTTTGCCTCTTAATAGCGTATAAACTTTGTTTTTTGACTTATTTTACGTCATATGGACGTATCCAGTGGACTCAAAACGCCTAAAGAAGCATAAACATCTATTTCAGGCGCATACACTCAGTCTGGACAACTTAATCTGTTTCCTTGGATGGATATTCACGGATTTATGGGTTGGGAGGTCATTTCTGGGTTAATATGGATGCTTGGGGATGTTATTGGGGGCTTGGAAATTTCATTTGTTTCATTTATATGCTTTGGGTTTCATTATAATCTCTTTCAATGAGTTATTTTACCTGTTTCTTTATGATATCCGCTTTTATCTGGATTTTCTATTTATGGTATAGGTCTGTGTTATCATTAATTGTGATGGAGGGTCCTTACTGGAGGTCTGGGTGTTGAATCTGCTTGAAGTAGACGCCATGGGGAGGTGATGGGCCCTCACAGTGCTTTAATTTCTGGGGATAGCAGTGACATCATCTGGATTGAAGGTCTGTGCACTCCAGTGGATTTTGGTATAAGTAAGGGAGGATTTTAATGGTTATTAGAAATCATTCACTTACTAAAATTCAAAAAAACATTATAAAACAATTAATAATATTCAAAGATATATTATAAAGCCATTATAAATTGATATTATCTTTATATAAGCTATAACTATATTATATTCATCTATTTTCCACCACTAGCACGCATTTAAATCCAAGTATTGTGAGTTTTATTTGAGAATAACTATTTTATTAGTTTTCCCCTGAGGTTTAAAAACTAAATAATTTATCAATAGGTAGTAGGACTATAAATAAATACTTTTATATCATACTTAAATACTAGATACACTGACGATTGGGGGTCTTTCGTTGATTATTATTGATTTTTTAGTATAAGCCTTGGGACGTGATTTTTACTTTAGTATATCTCAAAACAAACCAAATATTTGGGTCTGCTAAAAATTAGTGGGTCATCATAACTCAGTGATTGCGGAAAAGAACCCTTTTAGTAATTGTACTAATTTTTTATAATAAAAATTAGGTATTTACAGTAGTAACTGCACCCAATATAAACCCAATTTCACTTGGTATTTGGTCACCAATATAACACCCAATAAAATTGGTATTTGGTTAAAGCTTGGTAACATATTTATTCACTCTTATAAAGGTCTAGTTAAACTTATTGTTTTATTTTTAACAGATTTTTTTGAATTTTTATTACTTTTTATTTAAATAAATAAAGATTTAAATTCAGGGTAAGCTCCAGAGCTTTTTATTAGTAATAATATTGCTAATACATTTAATCTACTAATTCCAATAGGTTTTCCTTTCTGTAGATGTAATATATTGTTAATTTTATCAATATGAGTGCTCCCCAGGACAATGTAAGTGAACAGCCTGCTTCTAATACCAGGTCTAAAGCTAACAAAAACATTGCTCCAGGACATAACCATGGAGGGTCAGTCATACCCCCAGGCAGAGCAAATGAGCATAGAGGAAAAGGACACCCTCTTAAAAATGATTACTATAAAAAAGACTTCTCCTCCTCTTCAGGATCAACTATCCCATCTAGAAAAACAGGTATTGAAGTTGGAGGAATCAAAATCCCTAATGCTCAAGGAGGTAGAGCAATTACAAAAATATTGCAAGGTAGGATTTCAGCAGATGAACCAATCATTAAAAGATCTAAAGGGAGGCCAGCCAAGTCAAAAAACCCCTGCCCCAGGAGGGTCACATCACTCCCAGGAGCAAATCCTGGTAGACAAATGGACGTGGGATTGGTTCCATCAACAATGGGCCAGTCACAACTGCAACAAGGATCCTCCTCCTCATCAGACTTCCTCACTTCACCCCTACAAAGAAAACAAAGGCACCAAAAATCAGGGCTCACACAAATCCCATGGTAAGTAGATTACCCTCTCAGATTGAACACAATACTGATAATTACAATGTAGGTAATATTATTGATTTCAAATCTGTGCAGAAAATAGAGGAGGACTTAAGAAATTTAGGTTTTAGTGTAGATACACCTGACTTGTCATTTGTCAATAACAACAGTAGTATTTATAATACAGTTAATCCTCAGTTGCCACCACTTATTAGTGAGATGAGAATTTCACAAGAGAGTGAAAGAATTGAGAAGGAAGACATGGAGTATTTTAAAAATAATCCAACTGTCCATAGAATTGTTTCAGCATTGTGGAATAGAGTGACTGATTGTGAGGAACAGAAAGTTAAGCTCACAAGTGATACAATTTCATCCTTAACATTAAATATTTCTCAACTGGCAACACATAGTAAAGAATTAGGGAATGAACAATTGTCTCTAACTCTTAAATATGATTCATAGAGTAGTAAATATAATGAACTTTCAAACAAATTCTGTGAGTTGAAAAAATTGTATGAAACACATTTATTGAAAACTGAATCAAGAACTAAGTTATCTTTTGCCCAGACAAATCAAAGTGTCTCTGAGTTGCTACAAAGATTAACTAAAGTTGAGATTGAAACTGCCAATCTACTAATGAACCAGGATAATCATGAGTATACTCAATATAATAATAATCCTTTCATTGGCAAAAGTGAATATCATTCCTTCCCTATACCACCACAACTAAAACCATCTGGTGGTAGTGTCAAAACTGAAAATGTAAGTCACAAATCCGTACAGGTGGAAATACAAGACCATTTATCAAGCGTAAATGATTTGTTAAATTTACCTAAGATTAGTGAAATAAAATCCAATCAGAAGAACTGGCCTAAGATAGATCAGTACCCAACTTATGATGGGGAAGCCAGCTCTGATTGGCAACATTTTATCCAAAGAATTGACAATTTAATAAATTCTCATATAAGTTACCAGATGAAGAAATAACATCGAAATTGATCTCTTTATTTAAGGATGTTGCTTTATTATGGTTTGAAGCTGTTTTGAATGAGGGTAAAGATTACTCTTGGGCTGAATGGAAACAACTAATTGAAAAACAATTTGGAGGTTCTAAATTCAGACTCACTCAGCAGAGACTTTATGAGAAAACTAGGTATAATTTGTTGAATGGTGACAAACCTATAGTAATTTTAATGAATTTAAATAAAATATTAAAAGCCATTGAGCCTAAAATAAATTTTAACTTATGAAAAGATAAGATAATATATAAATTACCTATATCTTTCAGAGACATTGTTGTAGCTAGAACAATTAATGTTACTGAATATTCTGACTTTATTAATATTTGAAATGAAATATTACTAAACCATAAGTATGAAGCAAGGTATTCCACTTATAAACAAAATGTTGAACCTGTGAAAAATCAGAATTCAAAAACACTTCAGGAGAAGCAGAAAAAACCTACTGCACCTGTAGTACCAAAAAATTATGAGACAAATACTTGTTATAAGTGTAACAAACCTTGGGTTAAAGGTCACAAACGTGAGAAGAATATGAATATTGTTTAAAATCAACATGAATCTGAAATTGAAACAGAGAAAAGTAAAGATTCAAGTGATTATGACAGTAATATCTCAAATAGTGATGAAAATGAAGTCTGTATGTTGGAAGATGATTTGTCCAACTTTGACAATCCAATATTAAATATAGACTCAAATGAATCTTTAATGAATTTTGAGGATGTTAAAATCATTAATGATATATAAGAAGATATTGTGCTTTCGGTCTTAACTTTAAAGACAATGACAAATTCACGCATGATTGGGTAACCCTTATCCCATGTTTAGAATTTGCATACAATAGTACAGTACATTCTGTCACTGGCAAAAAGCCATTTGAGTTATGGTAGGGTTATGTACCTAATACCCCTGCTAAAACTCTTAATAAGTTACCTAGATTGGATATCCATACAGGTACTAAATCTTTTCTTCAGATGCAAGAATTATGCAGAAAACATGCTCAAGAACGTATAAATAAGGCATTTGAGTATGAAAAGAAAAGATGGGATAAAGCTTATAAAGAACAAATGTTTAAAGAGGGTGATGAAGTCCTTATTTCTACACTACATTTCAATTTAAATGGTAATGTTAAATTGAAGGATACATTCATTGGACCATTTGTAGTTAAAAAGATGGTTGGTAACAATGCTGTTGAGGTTATTCTATATGCACCTTATGATAGAAAACATCCAGTATTTCATATTTCTGTTATAAAACCATACCATTCTAATGATACTGCTCTATTTCCAAGAAAATCAGGAAGGCATAAACAGCAACCTGAAGAAATAGTTGAAAAGGCAGAAATTGAAAAGATACTTAAAAAGAGGCACCTTACTAAAAAAAGGGAGGTGAGTATCTATAAGGATTTAAAAATAAATCAAGTGAATATGACCAGTGGATTCCAGAAAATGAAATCTCTGATCTTAAAAATCTCTTGAAAAAATTTAAATCAAAATAATACTTTTTATTCAGTATATGTATTATAGAAATTTAAAAAAATTTCTATTCACTCCTTACTTTTAATTAAAATGTCTTAACATTTTTTATTGGTTTTTTTGGGTGAGGGAGTGTCAGCCTAAGTATCCCTAGGACTGAGTATTTCTTATACTTAAAATAAGATAACCTTAAGTACATTAAGCTTTTATCTTAAAAATAAGGTTAAAATAATAATATATATGATTTTATTACATATATATATAATTATTACTCTATTATATAAATTATAGTAGTTTAAATAGCTTATCCATAGCCTAATAATACTTATTAAGGTGTTAATAGAGTCATAATATACTTATCTTAAGTGATACTAGGTAATTATTGACATACATAAGCTTATATGTATACATAAATCTCATATTTAGTGAAATATGCAGTATATTATGTATATTTAGGTATATAAGTGGGTTTTAGCCTCTTAATAGCGTATAACCTTTGTTTTTTGACTTATTTTAGGTCATATGGACGTATCCAGTGGACTCACAACGCCTAAAGAAGTATAAACATCTATTTCAGGTGCATACACTCAGTCTGGACAACTTAATCTGTTTCCTTGGATGGACATTCACGGATTTATGGGTTGGGAGGTCATTTCTGGGTTAATATGGATGCTTGGGGATGTTATTGGGGGCTCGCACATTTCATTTGTTTCTTTATATGCTTTGGGTTTAATTATATTCTCTTTGGATGAGTTATTTTACCTGTTTCTTTATGGTATCCGCTTTTATCTGGATTTTCTATTTATGGTATAGGTTTGTGTTATCATTAATTGTGATGGAGGGTCCTTACTGGAGGTCTGGGTGTTGAATCTGCTTGAAGTAGATGCCATGGGGAGGTGATGGGCCCTCACAGTGCTGTAATTGCCGGAGATAGCAGTGACATCATCTGGATTGAAGGTCTGTGCACTCCAGTGGATTCTGGTATAAGTAAGGGAGGATTTTAAAAGTTATTAGACATCATTCACTTACTACAATTCAAAAAAACATTATAACAAAATTAATATTATTCAAATATATATTATAAAGCCATTATAAATTGATATTATCTTTATATAAGCTATATCTATATTATATTCATCTATTTTCCACCACTAGCACGCATTTAAATCCAAGTATTGTGAGTTTTATTTGAGAACAACTATTTTATTAGTCTTCCCCTGAGGTTTAATCACTAAATCATTTATCAATAAGTAGTAGGACCATAAATAAATACTTTTATATCATACTTAAATACTAGATACATTGACAGATACACTGCCACATCTATCCTTATTCTGTCTCTGAAGATGCTGTTGGTGAAATTTTGGAAAGTGGCCAGTCCATTACATGAACCAAAAAGTATTACCTACCATTAAAAATGACCAAATTTAGTGCAGCATTCCAGTTTTTTTTCATCTCCTTCTTTCACATGTATGTTGTGGTAACCTTCCCTAAGATCAAGGGATGTGAAGATCTCTGAACCTTGAAGACTATCAATTTTCTCACTAGTCAAAGGAAGGGGATATCTCTACTTTACCATCAGAGCATTTAACCCTCTTAAATACATGCAAGGTCTTAGTAAATCATCCATATTTCTTGAAAAGATCACAGGGCACCCCAGGGGGAGTTGGATTCCCTAATAAAACCATTATTTAAATCTTTGTTGATCATCTTTTTTAGTGCTTCTGACTCTAGGGTTGATAATGGGATTATGCTGCCAAATTTAGGAATTGCACATGAAATCAGACCAATGGTAAAACCATATGATCAATGAGGTCATAGGGTCTTGAATTCTCTATCTTCAAACAGCAGTAAGAATTCCAAATAAGCTTCATGGATCATATCCTTAAGTTTTTTTGTTGAATTTGAGGACTGCACCATGGCTGAAATGTTGGAAGATATGTTACATGCTGTTGTGTCACATTCCAGTTCCTCTTCTTTCTCTGGTGACCCCTACAAGTCCTGAAAATTATCATCAAGAAAAGTGTAAGCTCTTGAAATAAGCCTACTGATAATAAAAAAACCACAGGAAACTTTCTGGGAGGGGCCCCTGACCCCTGAAGGGGCCAGGAGGAAAATTCTTTAGCTTTGCCATCCACCTTTCTATCTTTTTCCTTCCCCCTTCTTTTTTGTGCCTTCTCCTCCTCTTGGAGCCCTTCATCTCTCTGGCCCTCTCTGGAGCATAGCTTGGTGACCTATCTTCAGTCTTCTGCTTAAAGTAAAAAGATAGCATCAGTTCTCACAGAAAGTCAACTGATAATAACAGAACATTAGAAGACTTTCTGGGATGGTCCCCTGACTCCTCAAGAAAACAGGTTTCCAATACTTTAGCACCAATGTCTCTTTTTCTTCCCATTTGAACCATCTTTCTTTCCAATCAATGTGAGGGTTGTACTAGTCCATCCAAGTTATCCCCATTATCATGTCATACTGGCCTTTCAGGTTTGTCACATATTAATTGCACTGAGACTATATTCCATCACACCAGAATCTACAAAAAAATTTTCTTTTACTTCTCCCCACCACCTTGTCATCCATCAAACATGATTAGATGCCTGGGGTGGTCCAGTATTTCTTATTTTTCTTTTTATTCCTGTTTAAAAACTTAATGGAAATGAAACAGTCTGTGTCAACACAGTCAAGAAGGGCTTGTAAATTTGTTGTGGCATCAAGGGTCATTGAAGGAAAGTTCAGTATAATAAAATTATCATTTACTTTAAGTGGCATACACAACATTTATTCTTCTACTAAATTTACCTTATCCTTTCCCTCTAATCCACTCAAGGAGAGCACAACCTTCACTCCTGAACACAATATTTTACCTGCACTTTTCCTGCGCTATCCTCCACTTCACTAACCCTGATTTTACCACTACACGGGCCCATAACCTCCCCATGGCGTCCACTTCAAGCATATTGAACACCCAGACCTCCAGTAAGTACCCTCAATCACAATTAATGATACCACAGACCCATACCATAAATAGAATAGACTTATAAAAGCAGATACCATAAAGAAACAGGTAAAATAACTCATCCAAAGAGGATAAAGTGAAACCCAAAGCATATAAAGAATCAAATTAACTGTCCAAGCTCCAAATAACATCCCCAAGCATCCATATTAACCCAGTAATCATATCCCAACCCATCAATCCGTGAAAATTCATCCAAGGAAGCAGATTAAGTTGTCCAAACTGGATATATGCGGCTGAAATAGGTGTATATACTTGTGTAGGCGTTTTTAATCCACTGAATACGTCCATGTGACCTAAAATAAGCAGAAAAACAAAGGTTATAGGCTATTAAGAGGTTAAAACCCACTTATAGACCTAAATATACATAATATAACTACATATTTCACTGAATATGAGATTTAGGTATACATATAAGCTTATGTATGTCTATAATTACTTAATATTACTTAAGATAAGTATATTATGACTCCATTAAGAGATTAATAAGTATTATTAGGCTATGGATAAGCTATTTAAACTACTATAAGTCATATAATAGTGTAATAGTTGTATATGTATGTATTATAACCATAAATATAAGTATTTAAACCTTATTTTTAAGTAATAAGCTTAATGTAATTAAGGTTATCTTTTTTAAACATAAGAATTAATCAGTCCTTGATATACCTAGGCTGACACAAATCCTCGCTTACTTATACCAAAATCTGCTGGAGTGCACAGACCTTCAATCCAGATGATGTCACTGATATCCATGGCTATTACAGAACTTTGAGGGCTCATCAACTCCACATGGAATCAACTTCAAGAATTTTCAACACCCAAACCTCTAGTAAGGACACTCCATTACAATTAATGATATCATTCACCCATACTATAAATAGAGAAAACAGATAAAAGCAGATACCATAAAGAGAAAGGTAAAATAACTCATCCAAAGAGAATAAAATGAAAACCAAAGAGTATAAAGGAGCCAAATCAAACTTGCAAGCCCTCAATAACATCCCCAAGCATTCACATTAACCCAGTAATCATTTTTCAACCCATAAATTCATGAAAATCTATTAAAGAAAGCAGATTAATTCATCCAAACTGGATATATGCACCTGAAAAAGGTGTATATGCTTGTGAAGGAATGGTGAGTCTATTGAATACATCCATATGACCTAAAATAAGCAGAAAAATAAAACTTGTAGGCTATTTAGAGGGTTAAACCTGCATATATGCCTATATATACATAATATACCTACATATTTTACTTAATATAAGAATTATGCATACATATAAGCTTATGTATGTCTATAATTACTTAATATAACTTAAAATAAGAATATTATGACTACAGTAGCACTTTAATCATTATTATGGGGCTATGGATAAGCTATTTCAGCTATTATAAGTCATAAAATAGTGTAATAAATATATATATAAGCATAATAACCATATATATAAGTATTATCTCAACTGGAAATCTAGGGGTGAACTGCTAGTGATCCCCTCTCCTGAACTTTAGAGTGTGCCTTCATTATTTCAGGTTTATGAATACTTTATAAAAATAAGTAAATTAGAGTTAGATTTACATTTGTTCTCAGATAGGTCCAAAAATGAACCTTAATTGATCTCAAGTTATGCATAAGTTGATCAATTATAACCAAAATCTTATCCCTCATTGAGCACACATTGAGCACATATTGATCCAAAATAAGCTTTAAATATCCAATATGATCATCAATTTAGAGGATGAAAGATCATTCCTTAACATACCTAAGCATTACTTTGCATCCAAAAGATAAACCATAAGATTATGAAAGTAAATTTAATTTACAAAAATGATAATTTTACTTCATATTTACAACAATAGAAAAATTTAGCCAATTTTTTGATCACAAATATTAATACCTATAGGGATTATAATAACTAATGCCATTCCTATTTTAAAATTATAAAAATAATATATTCACTTCTCACTTCAAATCTATTAAGTCTTTGTAAAACTAAATTTTGTATAATTTTTTTATTTTATCTAAAATATATGACCTACAGGCTATTGAAAATAAAATATTCAGTTACTCAATTAAAAGAAATATTTATATTTAAATAAAAATTAAAATAGTCATAAAGTGTATAACTTGAAAGGTTTTTATGGAAGTTATTATGTGAATTTTCCTTTTTAAATATTTAATGCTTATAAAAATCACTTTAACAAGTTTTGGTAAGAGTACATGTGAAATAGCAACTTCATTTAAGAGTGGAAACTAATATAATGGCAAAAATATTTACAATCTTTATTTCAATTTAATATTTATCTGTAAACAAATTTTGAAAGTAATATTTTCTTCATCTTCTCAAAGATCTCTTCCTCCTCCTCTACCCATCTACTTTTTGATAGGGGGTCTCAAAGTTGAACAAATATGCCTGGTGGATTTCATTTGAAAACCACCTCATAAACACACCATGAAACATGGCTGATTTGGTACCTGACATCACAAACATGGGGTCAAATACATCCTAATTTGGTGCAAATTTTCAAACCACAGCTCAGCCCACCAATATAAAGATCCTCCCAATTCACCACACATCACATATTTCCCCTCTTAATTTTTTGATACAAATTTTTACACACCAAGCCCCAGTAAGTTTCACTTTTCATTCCTTTCTTTATCAATAATTCCTGATCAAGTTTCTATCATAAAAACTCAGTCATCATGCTAATCACACTACAAAATTCTTAACACAACCATTTTAAGTGTTTTTTTCATACTCTCAAAATGATCAAGTTGCATGCACTTTTAACTTGGGTTTGTTATTTTATTTTTGCATATTGACTTTGATTTTGAATTCTCACTGAAAGCATATTTTTTTCTTTCCTTATTCATTTTGGTTCATCATCTAAACATGAAGTTGCATATTTTAAATAAATGCATAATTTTTCATTCTTTCTATTTATCAATGATCCCTCATATCCTTATATTAATCTTCTCTCACTTCTTTAACTCTTCTTCTATTTCTTTTATACATAACTTCCTGAACTTCTATCTGGTCCTTTTACATCTTTGAAGACATCTCATCAGGTAAGTCAATCTCTCACCATCTTTTTTTTCAATTTTAACTAATTTTCTTTTTCTGAATTTGTTTTTTTATTGTTTCTATTTTTTTTGTTTTTCAAATCACATTTCCTTTTTAAGAAGGTTCTCCAGAAGCCTGGCTTTCATATCCACCAAACAACATCTGATTTGGCTCACTGGTTGTTGAGATATTTATCATCAACTTGAATCAAACTTCCAACAACTTAATTTTAATCTTCTTAAGTAGCTCTTAATCTGGAACAAATATAAAACTTATAAATAACATAGGTAGCTAAAATAGATCTTTTCAGCCCATTGATAATCTCTGGCTTTAATTTTTAGAACCCTTTTTTGATTTTCTTTTAAGTCAAAAAAAAGAGTCAGAAATAGGGTTAGGGTTATTTAAATGACATATCCTTTTATTGGAAGACTCTCCAGAAGCATGGATTTTTGTTTCAAGAAAACGGAGTTGAATTTGGTCCAGTGGTTACTGAGATATCTGCTTCCAAAGTTGAGTCTTGTTTCATAGACTAATTTACATTTCTTAAGTTCAATGTTGCATTAAATACATATAAGACTTATGCAATTTATTTCAAATCATACATCAGACTTTTGGCTCTGATTTTATGAGCTAAATATCTGTTCTTGATGAGTCCTTCCTATTTTGCAATTTTTTTTGTCATGAGGATAAATATTAACCTTTTCTGAATTTTGGCTCATTCAAATCTCAGATTATTTTGATTAAAGGTTCTCTAGAGACATGAATTTCATTTCCAGAAAGCAGAATCAAGTTTGACTCTAAAATTTCTGAGATATCTACTTTTAAAGTTGAGTCTTTTTATGTAAAATAATTTACATTTTTAAGTTTTGAAATTCCATAATATGCATATTTTTTCTGATACTTTTCATTGTAACAATCCTAAGGTATGTCAATCCCTCAACTTTTTTTTATCATTTTTTTCCTCAATTTTTCTTCTTTATAGATCATTTTTTCCCCTGATTTGTTGATTTTTTGGATTTTTTTTTAGGAAATTGTATCATCAAATCTATTTGGAACTCTTCTCAGGACAATCATCAGTCAAAAATCCATGAGATAATCATCAAACTACCAAGGAAACTCCTGGTATGGAATCTTGTAAAAAGTTTACTCATTTTTTTGGAATCTTGTGAAATTCTTACTCATTTTGGTTTTTTATTCCATATCAACCAAAGTCTGATAAACCAGGTAAGTAAAGAAAGGGGTGAAGGGTTGATTTCTAGTAAATATATAGGGAGGGGTTCTAAATATGGTAATTAGAAGATTTTCCATTTTTTTATATTTATTTCATAAATTTTTAAATTATCAATTATTAAAGATAATCAATCAAGTAAAACCTTTGTGCAATCAAGCCGTGCTGCTGTATAAATTTGTTCATTTAATCATTTATTTGTATTGGATGGATAAATTCTAAATGCAATGCTTCTCATATTATTTCTTTGGCTTTGGTCACATATGAAATCATTGACAGGTGTTATTGTGAATTCCATTACATTTACTTGGTTTATTATCTTTTTTTGATTGATTTATTTAAGAATTTATGAAATTAAAATGAAAATTTGGTAATCTTTACCCCCTCCCACAGTAAATTGCAGGGGGAGGTATCACCATTTTTTTTTCTGACATACATATTTTTTTGTCATGAAAAAAATTACAATCCCCACCCCCTTCCACATTAAAATGCAGGGGGAGGTATTGCCATTTTTTTTTCCAGACATAAAAATTTTTTTTGACATGAAAAAAATGGCAATCTCCACCCCCTAATATAGTAAAATTCAGGGGAGGGTATTGCAAAGTTTCTATATTTAGAAAAATAAAATTTAAGAATTTATGTATCTTGTGCATAAGAGTTGGTTAATGAAGCTGTTGAAAAACCATATTTAATGAAATTATTAATAGAAATCCAGAATGAAGTTTAGTCATGAAGATATAGAGAAAAATATTACTTATAATTTTAATACAAAACATTTAATCAACTGAAATCCTAAAAAATAGCAAGAGTAAAAGCATGCAATGTATATAAAAGAGATTCAAAGAATTGTTTTACAATCAAAATATTTAATTCCATCTCTGATCTGGAAGAGGTTTTCAAGATGCGTTAATGTGGCAACATTTTAATTGGAACTAAAATGACAAGGTGCAACACAGATTTGAACATCAGGATGTCTTTGTGGACAACAAGAATCATTTCTGAAAATTGAGTGATCTTTTATCAATTCAAGTAAAATGAAAAATTCAGGAAAATTTGTGAAAAATATCTGCTTAAAGCTAATTTCAGGAATGTTGTAAAGAACCTCAAGGTTAAATTGTGGTTGGTGTTGTATGGAAGGTGTACTGGAATATAAGTAGCGATTCTCAAGCATGTCAGGCATGTGAGCCAAGTAAAGTTCAGCATTGGAGTTGGTATCTGATTTAACCGATAGATCCAGGGCTAGAGTAGTAGCATTGATTAATAGTTGATTATGGACTGAAAGAGGAATATTAGTGAATGGTGATGAAGACTAAGGGTGACTGTATGATGAAGGGGCTGCTTAAGTGGTGGGAAGTAACATTTTTCAAATTTTTAGTAATAAGCTGTTAAGAATTAGGTGAAAAAAATTTAAGGAGATGGAATGTCTCTACATAGCTCTGACTAATCAAGATGAAGGAAAGAAGTGTTTTGATGGCTTGTTTTTCCCAAAAACAGGTGTGTTTGAGTTCAAACACACAATCAAAATACACCTTTCAAGGGCAGGTGTATTTCATTTTCTGATGGAGTGTTTGGTACCTTTTTTGTGGTGTGTTTATGTGGCGTATTTGATCAAGTTTGAGACCCCCTAATTTACTCCATCCCATTTCATTTTCATAGAAAATATCTATTGTTCTAGAACTCTCCTTATCAGAAATGGCCCATTTTATTTTTGAGCCATTAATCCCTTCATCAATTCTCTACCACTCATAATTCTTTATATATCAAAGAATATGCATTTTATATTTCCTCTAAAATATTTTTTAAGATTACAAAATTTAGATAAAACTACCAGTGAGGGGAATCCTGGGTGGTAGTGATTTAAAATTACATAAAAAAATTCACTATGCACCAAGTAAGATATCCCAGATGGGGATATTCAGTGGGAGTTGGGGATATTATAGGTAGGGACATAAGGATAAAAAAATATGTGTAAGAAAAATATTTGGGAGAGAAAAAAGTGCAAGGAAAATATTTGCAAAAAAATATGTGTGAAAAATAAGTGTAAGAGAAATATGTTTCAACCATGGAAAATTTGTTTTTTGTTTTTTCTCAAAAAAAGAGTTTTTATTTTTATTTTTTCATTTTTTACTTTATTTTCTGTTTTTTTATCATTTTTAAATTTTTTTTGAAAAAAAAAAATTCTCATGGTTGCAAGTGATTTTTATCACACTTTCTTGCCTTTATTTTTCTTGCTCTTTCTTTTCTTACATTTATTTTTCTTGCCTTATGTCCCTTACTAAAATATCCCCATCAGGGATATCATACTTGGTGCGTTGTGAAAAAATCCCCAAGCCACAGGAAGTGGCTCAGCTTTGAAAATAAAAAATATTTTTTGCTGCCAGTTTTAAGCTGGCAGAATTTAATAAAAAATTAAAAAAAATGACCAAAGCCACTAAAAGTGGCTTTGGTCAATTTAATGATACATCTTGTAGGAAGTTTAAAACTGTCAGTACAGTCTAGTATATAAGTATGATATAATAGTGTTATTTTATGGTCCTACTACTTATTAATAAATGATTTAGTGATTAAACCTCAGGGGAAGACTAATAGAATAGTTATACTCAATTTAAACTCACAATACTTGGATTTAAATGCGTGCTAGTGGTGGAAAATAGAAGAATAAAATATAGTTATAGCTTTTATAAAGATAATATCAATTTATAAGGGCTTTATAATATATTTCTGAATGTTAATAATTGTAGTGTAGTGTTTATTTGAAGTGTAGTAATTGAATGATTATAATAAACCGTCAAAATCCCTCCTTACTTATACCCAAATCCACTGGAGTGCACAGACCTTCAATCCAGATGATGTCACTGCTATCCCCGGCAATTACAGCACTGTGAGGGCCCATCACCTCCCCATGGCGTCCACTTCAAGAAGTTTCAACACCCAGACCTCCAGTAAGGACCCTCCATCACTATTAATAATAACACAGAGTCATACCATAAATAGAAATCCCAGATAAAAGCGGATACCATAAAGAAACAGGTAAAATAAAAGATCAAAAAGAGATTTAATAAAACTAAAAGCATATAAAGGAAACAAATAAAATGTCCAAGCCCCCAATAACATCCCCAAGCATCCACATTAACCCAAAAACATATTTCCAACCCATAAATCCGTGAATAACCATCCAAGGAAGTAATTTTAGTTGTCCAAACTGGGTGTATGCGCCTGATATAGGTGTCTATGCTTCTGTAGGCGTTGTGAGTCCACTGATTTCGTCCATATGACCTAAAATAAGCAGAAAAACAAAGGTTATAGGCTATTGAGGGGCTAAAACCCACTTATATACCTAAATATACATAATATACTGCATATTTCACTGAATATGAGATTTATGTATACATATAAGCTTATGTATGTCAATAATTACTTCATATCACTTAAGATAAGTATATTATGACTCCATTAACACCTTAATAAGTATTATTAGGCCATGGATAAGCTATTTAAACTATTATAAATTATATAATAGAATAATAAATATATATATATATAATAAAATAATATATATTATTATTTTAACCTTATTTTTAAGATATAAGCTTAATCTAATTAAGGTTATCTTATTTTAAGCATAAGAAATACTCAGTCCTAAGGATATTTAGGCTGACACTCCCTCACTCCAAAAAAAAACAATAAAAAAAATGTTAAGACATTTTAATTAATCTTAAGGAATGAAATAAAAAATAAAAATAACTTTATAATACATATACTGAATGAACAGTATTATTTAGATTTAAATTTTTTCAAGAGATTTTTAAGATCAGAGATTTCATTTTCTGGAATCCACTGGTCATATTCACTTGATTTATTTTTAAATCTTAGTAGATACTCAACTCCCTTTTCTTTTGTAAGGTGTCTCTTTTTAAGTATCTTTTCAATTTCTGCTTTTTCCACTATTTCTTCAGGTTGCTGTTTATGCCTTCCTGATCTTCTTGGAAAGAGAGCAGTATCATTAGAATGGTATGGTTTTATAAGAGAAATAGGAAATACTGGATGTTTTCTATCATAAGGTGCATATAGAATAACCTCAACAGCATTATTACCAACCATCTTTTTAACTACAAATGGTCCAATGAATGGATCCTTCAATTTAACATTACCATTTAAATTGAAATGTAGCGTTGAAATAAGGACTTCATCACCCTCTTTGAACATTTGTTCTTTATGGGCTTTATCCCATCTTTTCTTTTCATACTCAAAAGCCTTATTTATACATTCTTGAGCATGTTTTCTGCATAATTCTTGCATCTGAAGAAAAGATTTAGTACCTGGATGAATATCCAATCTAGGTAACTTATTAAGAGTTTTAGCAGGGGTATTAGGTACATAACCCAACCATAACTCAAATGGCTTTTTGCCAGTGACAGAATGTACTGTACTATTATATGCAAATTCTAAACCTGGGATAAGGGTTACCCAATCATGCGTGAATTTGTCATTGTCTTTAAAATTAAGACCAAAAGCACAGTATCTTCTTATCATATCTTCTAAGGTTTGTATCATTCTTTCTGCTAGCCCATCAGTTTGTGGATGGTGTGCTGTAGAAAGTTTTAATTGACACCCTGAAACATCCATAAGTGACGTCCAGAACTCAGAAGTAAATTTAGGATCTCTGTCAGAAACTATTGCTTTGGGGAAACCTGCTGTATTTAACATTTGTGTCCACCATAAAAAAGCTAAGTCCTTTGCAGAAACCTCTTTGTGGGTAGGAATAAATTTACACATCTTTGTAAATCTATCTACAATTACCCAGCAGGAGTTATAACTCTTATGCCCTGCTATTGGCAAACCTGTTACAAAGTCCATGTTAATAATTTCCCATGGAGCTTTTGGTTGCTCAATTTGTTGTAATAAACCAGCTCTTTTTCCTGTTAATCTTTTAGATTTTTGACAAGAATCACATGTTTCAACATATTTCTGAACATCCTCAGACATGTTAATCCACCAAGCTGTGTTTTTTACTCTGGTTAATGTTTTATGGTAGTCAAAATGACCTGCTAATATATCATCATGACACATACTTAACATTAACTCCTTCATTGAAGGGGGAATTACAATTACATTACTTAATTTTTTCCTGTAATATATAAAAACATCCTCAATGGAAAATTTTCCTTTCTCTAATGCCTCTTTATACTTATCTGGTAATGTTTTTATTAAAACATTCATGGAAGCATTAGATGGATCATTTAATATTGTAGTTAATTTACTTAAGTCAGGATCTGAATTATAATTATCAAGAATTGATTGCATAAATTCATCCTCAAGATCTACAATATAAATGCCATAAATGTTAATAATCTCTGATTCAGGAACATAAGCAGGATTATCATCATTATTAGGCAGAGGTACTCTAGATAACAGATCTACATTGGAGTGCAAGGTTCCTGCTCTATGTGTAATAGTCATCCGTCCTCTGTATTCTTGTACAGCTAATTGCCATCTAAACATGTGTCTATTAGGAGTTTTCATGTTTAAGAGTGACTTAACTGCACTACAGTCAGTTATTAACTCAAATTTTTGGTCTTCAAGGTAATAATGTAGCTTTTCAAGAGCCCATACTACTGCCAAACATTCAAGTTGAGTAGCACCATATTTCAATTCACTACTTCTCAGAGTACGTGAAATATAGCAGATTACTACTTCTGACATTTTACCTTCAATAAGTTGTTTTTGATGCAAAGCAGCACCCAGTCCAATAAAACTTGCATCTGTATATAATACAAAAGGTAATTGGAAATCTGGTAATCCCAAGATAGGAGCTGTCATTAAACATTCTTTCAACTTATTAAAAGCTTGTTGTCTTTCATTATTCCAAATGAAAGCTTCTGATTTCTTTATCAGTGTGGTCAGTGGTGCAGCAATTGATTGGTAGTTTTTTATATATTGTCTATAATAACCACACATTCCAAGAAAAGATTGTACATCCTTCACATTTTGAAGAATGCCAATATTTTTTATTGCAGCCACTTTATTTTGGTCTACACATATTTGTAAGCCAGATACAATATGACCAAGCACTTTTAAAGATTCAAACCCAAATTTACATTTTTTCAATGCAAGGGTCATTTTTATTTCATCCATTTTCTGAAATACTTTCCTTAAATGGATTAAGTGTTCATCAAAATTTTTAGAGAACACTATGATGTCATCAATGTATACCATTAACCATCCCTCAATCATTTCATTATGGAATGTTATATCCATTAACTTTTGAAATACTGATGGAGCATTCTTTGGTCCAAATGGCATTCTGACATACTTATAAATTCCCATGTGTGTTGTTATCAACAAAAAGTTCTGTGAATTCTTTTCAACAGGAATTTGATGGTACCCTTTATTTCCATCTAGGCAACTTATATATTTAGCACCTTTAAGGGTAGCATGTATAGAGGCAATCCTTGGCAAGGGATAAATATCATCTACTGTAAATGTATTTAATGCTCTATAATCACCGCACAGTCTTGCTTTATCTTGTTCATAAGAAATCAGCACTGGTGATATTACACAATATTTTGGTGTAGTTTCAACCTTCTCAAGAATGTTCATCTTTAATAACATCGTAATATTATCCTCTATGTCTTTCCTCTTCATTGGTGAAGCAGGATATGGTTTCTTTTTAAGACTAGCAGGAATATTATCCATGTCACAGGTTAAACTAATTTTCATTTCATGATCTTTTACAAGGCCAAGTTCATTTGTACCATGTGCAAAAGCCATTGGAAAAGCTTTAATTAATTCCAAAATATTATCTTTCTCAGTTTTACTTATCTGAGTGCCAAATGATGCTTTTGAAATTTCTGTTTCCAGAAGTTCCAACTCATTGGATTCTCTTCCTTTAGACAGGGAATTTGTTACTGACTCAATGTGTAAGACTGTGTTAAAAGAATTTATTTTAAATTTCCTTTTACCATTCATGCCAATTGTAAAATTATTATTAGCAGGGTCTAATTTTACACCAAATTTAGTCAGAATATCATTTCCAATGATAAAACAGTTACTACAATTTGTATTATCCATTACTACAAAGTCACAAGTTACCCTTACATAACCATGTTGGTGTTTGAAGAAAACAGCAGCTTTGTATTTACCAATGGGGTGTAGTACTGATCCAAAACCTCTCCAATTTTTATTCTGAAGTGGTTCAAGCTTAAACTTGTATTCACTATCAATTTTCTGTAATGTATTAGTGGAAACAACAGAACCAGCAGCTCCTGTGTCTAATACTATATTAACATTTTCACCAGAAATGATAGCTGGAACCGTGATAGGTGTCATTCTAAAGTTATCAGCTTGTATATCCTTAATGATTTAAGCATCCTCAAAATTCATTAAAGATTCATTTGAGTCCATATTTAATATTGGATTTTCAAAGATGGACAAATCATCTTCCAACATACAGACTTCATTTTCATCACTATATGAGATATTGCTGTCATAATCACTTGATTCTTTACTTTTTTCAGTTTCAGTTTCAGATTCACGTTGATTTTCAACAATATTTATGTTTTTCTCACATTTGTGACCTTTTATCCAAGGTTTGTTACACTTATAACAAGTATTTGTTTCATACTTTTTAGGTACTACAGGTGCAGTAGGTTTTTTCTGCTTCTCCTGAAGTGTTTTTGAATTCTGAGTTTTTACAGGTTCAACATTTTGCTTATAAGTGGAATACCTTGATTCATACTTATGGTTCAATAATATTTCATTGCAAATATTAATAAAGTCAGAATATTCAGTAACATTTAATGTTCTAGCTACAACAATGTCTCTGACAGATATAGGTAATTTGTATATTATCTTATCTTTCCATAAGTTAAAATCCATATGAGGCTCAATGGCTTTTAATATTTTGTTTAAATTCATTAAAAATACCATAGGTTTGTCACCATTCAACGGATTATACCTAGTCTTCTCATACAGTCTCTGCTGAGTAAGCCTGAATTTAGAACCTCCAAATTGTTTTTCAATAAGTTGTTTCCATTCAGCCCAAGAGTAGTCTCTACCCTCACTTAAGACAGCTTCAAACCATAATAAAGCAACATCCTTAAATAAAGAAATTAATTTTGATGTTATCTCTTCATCTGGTAACTTATATGAGAATTTCAAGTTGTCAATTCTTTGAATAAAATGTTGCCAATCAGAGCTGGCTTCCCCATCATAAGTTGGGTACTGATCTATCTTAGGCCAGTTCTTCTGATTGGATTTTATCTCACTAATCTTAGGTAAATTCAACAACTCATTTACTTTTGATAAATGGTCTTGTATTTCTTCCTGCACGGATTTGTGACTTACATTTTCAGATTTGACACTACCACCAGATGGTTTTAATTGTGGTGGTACAGGGAAGGAATGAGATTCACTTTTGCCAATGAAAGGATTATTATTATATTGATTATACTTATGATTATCCTGGTTCATTAGTAGATTGGCAGTTTCAATCTCAACTTTAGTTAATCTTTGTAGCAGCTCAGAGACACTTTGATTTGTCTGTGCAAAAGATAACTTTGTTCTTGATTCAGTTTTTAATAAGTGTGTTTCATATAATTTTTCTAACTCACAAAATTTGTTTGAAAGGTCATTATATTTATTACTCAATGAATCATATTTAAGAGTTAGAGACAAATGTTCTTTCTCTAATTCTTTATTACGTGTTGCTAATTGAGAAATGTTCAATGTTAAGGATGAAATTGTATCACTAGTGAGCTTAACTGTCTGTTCCTCACAATCAGTCATTCTATTCCACAATGCTGAAACAATTCTATGGACAGTTGGATTATTGTTAAAATATTCCATGTCCTCCTTTTCAATTCTCTCACTCTCCTGTGAACTACTCATCTCACTAGTATGTGGTTGCAACTGAGGATTAACTGTATTATCATTGTATATAGTACTGTTATTATGGATAAAAGACAAGTCAGGTGTATCTACTCTAAAACCCAAATTTCTTAAATCCTCCTCTATTTTTTGTACAGATTTAACATCAATAGAATTACCTATATTGTAATTATCAGTATTATTTCTAATCTGAGAGGGTAAGTTACTTACCAAGGGATGGTTGCCAGGCCTGATTTTTGGCGCTTTTTTCCCTTGTAAGGGTGAGCTGAGGAAGTCAGATGAGGGGGTGGATCCCTGTTGCAACTGTGGCTTGTCCACTGTTGGTGAAACCAGTCCCATTTCCATTTGTCCACCAGGATTTTCTCCTGGGAGTGAGTGGACCCTCCTTGGGTAGGGGGTTGCTGATTTGATTGACTGGGCTGGCCTCCCTTTAATTCTGCCATTGCCTGATTCATCTGCTGAAATCCTACCTTGCAATTGTTTTGCAACTGCTCTACTTCTTTGAACATGAGAGATTTTGATTCCTCTAGTTTCAGAACCTGTTTGGCCAGGTGGGACAGTTGATCCTGAAGAGGAGGAGACGTCTTTTTGATAGTTATCTTTTTTAAGAGGGCGTCCTTTTCCTCTATACTCATGTTTTCTGGTTGGGAGTACTGTTGTCCCTCCATGGTGATGTCCTGGAAAGTTTTTATTAGCTTTAGTCCTGGTATTATAAGCAGGCTTTTCACTTACACTATCCTGGGGAGCACTCATATTGTTCAGAATAACAATATTTTACGTCTACAAAAGGAAAAAACTCTGTGGAATTAGTAGACAAAAGATATTAGTAATTATATTACTAATAAAAAAGCAATGGAGCTTACCCTGAATTTATATCTTTATTTATTTAAATAAAATATAAGAAAAATTCGAAAAAATCTGTTAAAAATATAATAATAAGTTTAACTAGACCTCTATAAGGGTGAATAATTAGCTTACCAAGCTTTAGCCAAATACCAATTTAATTGGGTGTTATATTGGTGTCCAAATACCAAGTGAAATTGGGTTTATATTGGGTACAGTTACTACTGTAAATATCTAATTTTTATAATAAAAAATTAGTACAATTATTATAAGGGTTCTTTTCCGCAATCAATGAGTTATGATGACCCACTAATATGCCGCAGACCCAAATATTTGGTTAATTTTGAGTTGTACTAAGGTAAAAATCACGTCCCAAGGCTTATACTAAATAATAAGTAAAATATAAGGAAAGACCCCCAATTGTCAGTACAGTCTAGTATATAAGTATGATATAATAGTGTTATTTTATGGTCCTACTACTTATTAATAAATGATTTAGTGATTAAACCTCAGGGGAAGACTAATAGAATAGTTATACTCAATTTAAACTCACAATACTTTGATTTAAATGCGTGCTAGTGGTGGAAAATAGAAGAATAAAATATAGTTATAGCTTTTATAAAGATAATATCAATTTATAAGGGCTTTATAATATATTTCTGAATGTTAATGATTGTAGTGTAGTGTTTATTTGAAGTGTAGTAATTGAATGATTATAATAAACCGTCAAAATCCCTCCTTACTTATACCCAAATCCACTGGAGTGCACAGACCTTCAATCCAGATGATGTCACTGCTATCCCCGGCAATTACAGCACTGTGAGGGCCCATCACCTCCCCATGGCGTCCACTTCAAGAAGTTTCAACACCCAGACCTCCAGTAAGGACCCTCCATCACTATTAATAATAACACAGAGTCATACCATAAATAGAAATCCCAGATAAAAGCGGATACCATAAAGAAACAGGTAAAATAAAAGATCAAAAAGAGATTTAATAAAACTAAAAGCATATAAAGGAAACAAATAAAATGTCCAAGCCCCCAATAACATCCCCAAGCATCCACATTAACCCAAAAACATATTTCCAACCCATAAATCCGTGAATAACCATCCAAGGAAGTAATTTTAGTTGTCCAAACTGGGTGTATGCGCCTGATATAGGTGTCTATGCTTCTGTAGGCGTTGTGAGTCCACTGATTTCGTCCATATGACCTAAAATAAGCAGAAAAACAAAGGTTATAGGCTATTGAGGGGCTAAAACCCACTTATATACCTAAATATACATAATATACTGCATATTTCACTGAATATGAGATTTATGTATACATATAAGCTTATGTATGTCAATAATTACTTCATATCACTTAAGATAAGTATATTATGACTCCATTAACACCTTAATAAGTATTATTAGGCCATGGATAAGCTATTTAAACTATTATAAATTATATAATAGAATAATAAATATATATATATATAATAAAATAATATATATTATTATTTTAACCTTATTTTTAAGATATAAGCTTAATCTAATTAAGGTTATCTTATTTTAAGCATAAGAAATACTCAGTCCTAAGGATATTTAGGCTGACAAAAACTGCCTGCAAGATGTTGTGTTTAAAAGGGAGTGAAGATGCATGCCAAAACTTCACTCTCTTTTTTATATTATTGACTTTCAGCCAGTTATAAACTGGCTGCAAGTCATTTAATAAAGCAATCAAAATTGCTTGTAGCAACTTTGGGTTCAAGCTCATTTTTTCATCTTCCAGCCAGGTAACACTGGCTGGGAGGTTGTAGGTCAGGTTTAAGAAGCCAATTTACTTAAGGCAAAATTGGCTGCTTAAAACATAAACTACCAGTAAGGGGGAGCCTGGCTGGTAGCAATTCAAAATTACATAAAAAAATAACTCAAGCCACAGGAAGTGGCTCAGGTTTGAAAATAAAAAAACATTTCTCTGCCAGCTTTAAGCTGGTAGCGTTTAATAAAATAAAATAAAATTGACCAAAGCCACTAAAAGTGGCTTTGATCAATTTAAAAATAAATCTTTCAGGCAGTTTAAAACTGCCTGAAAAAAGTTGTGGTTAAAAGCAAGAAAAGTAGCATACAGCAACTTCACTCACTTTTTTTAAAAAATTATTGACTTTCAGCCAGTTTAAAACTGGCTGCAGGTATTTTTTAAAAGCAAACAAAGTCACTTGTAGCAACTATGGTTGCGAGCTCATTTTTACATCTCCCAGTCAGATAACACTGGCTGGGAGGTTTTAAGGTGAGATTTGAGCAGCCAATTTGCTTAAGGCAAAATTGGATGCTTAAAACATAAAATACCAGCTAGGGGGAGCCTGGCTGGTGGTAATTTAATATTAAATAAAAAAGTAACCCTAGCCACAGGAAGTGGCTTGGTTTTGAAAATAAAAAAAAAGCTTCCAGCTTTAATTGGAAGCATTTAATTAAAAATAAAAAAAACTGACCAAAGCCACTTTTAGTGGCTTTGGTCAATATAATAATACATCTTTCAGGAAGTTCAAAACTGCCTGCAAGATGTTGTGTTTAAAAGCGAGCAAAGCTGCATGCAGCAAATTTGGTTGCAATATATTTTTTTTCATCTCCCAGCCAGATAACACTGGCTGGGAGGTTTTAAGGTGATATTTGAGCAGCCAATGTTGCTTTAAGCAGAATTAGCTACTATAAAAAAGAAACCACAAGCTACGTTCTCTGGGCTGGTTTGAATTAATAAGAAATAATATGAGAGTTGAGTTATTGAAATTTTCCCTACTCTTTTACATTCCATTTCACATTAATTTTTTGACAGTGTGAAGTGTATATGTGCATAATAAAAATCAAATTGAGAAAAAGTGTTATTGGATATTTTTAAATGCAAAAACTTATATACCCAGTTTTAAAATGTATTAAATATCAGGATACTGATTTTGTGTGCAGTTTGTTTTGCAGAAATATACGCTTTGTTTTTAACTATTTTGTAGCCAAATTTCAACTTAGTGGCAACAAAATTAATAAGTGATAAAAATGTGTCCATAACAGCTGAAGGTTAGTTTTCAAGCTTATGTGAGCAAATTATATAGATAAGTGGATTGAATTTGAAAAATAAGTAAAAATAGATATAAATTGCATCTGTGTGCAACTATCCAATGCTTTGGTTCCTCAAATTATACTTTGTGAAACCCTATAAAAATAAGCTGTAAAAAAATATGTAAATTTTAATTAAAAGCATGTGAAATTTTTTTTTGATCATTTGTGCAATACATTTCTGTGTAAAACCCTGCTTCATTTACACCTTATTCAAGTAACTTCATGTCATGCAATAGGCTTCAGTAACTTGCATGTTTCTATACGCATAACTGTAAGTGAATTAACATCCAAGTGGCAAATTTTCTACTTCTCTCCTTCTACTTACAAGAGACAGGTAATTATAATTAGCTTTCCATCTATTTCACTTAATAGTTTTCTATTTTGGTTTGTTCCTTATACTTTTTTCTTAAGAAAAAATATTAATTTCACTTTAAATATAAGTTAAACTTTTAGGGAATTAATTTTTCTCAATCATTAGGTTTGCCACCAAAGTCACTTATTTACAGATTACTAACTTGGATTGTTGGTATTTTACTCTCCTTTTTAATCTCTTTAAAAACTATAAAAATAGAACTGATGATTTTTTTAACACTTGGAAGCTTGATCTCTAACTTGTCATAGTATAATCAAAAAGCTAATTTTTGATTAGCATCCAAAATTTATATTGGTTCCTCTTCCTCTTTTTTGATTTTTTTCATTTAATAAAAAAGATACTTATTTTTTTACAATAATCTATTCCTAAAAATTATAATTAACAGATTAGTTGTCCATTTATCAATCAATCAACTCCTACCAAAGGATTTTTTTAAAATTTGAAGTAAGTATATCTTTTTTTCACTATTTCATTTTTAAATTTTTTATTAATCTCAATCATTATATATTGAATAATTAAATAAAATACAATATCATATTATCCACATGTGTATGGGATCAATTTTATTCTACATATAAATAATTTATTGTATTGGCCTCCTGTAATTCTATTAATGGTAGAGGTATAGTTAATTCTTGTTTAAAGAAACTATAATTTTCACCATTATAAATTATGGATATTTGGTGGTTTGATATATTATTGATATATGGAGAAAATTTAAATAAAGCGTCAACACATACTTATGTATTATTGCTGTATTTATCATAATAATTGGGTATTGGATTTAAGCTTCACATTTAATTGTTTATATTTAGAGTATAGTTGGATCTCATGTGCCCAATGCATACAGCTGAATACTATACTTTTAAGCAATAAAATGAAGCTTTAATTCCAAATACTTGATTAATATTTTAAATGCAGCTAATACTCATGTTTGCTACATGCATGTGGGATATGATTTTTTACTTAATATTAAGAATATAATGATTATTTTTGGAGGCCTTATTTTTAACAATTGCATTATTTTTCAATTTTTATTTGTATATTTTTTAATTAAATTAAATTTTTATCTACTAAACTACAAGATAGAGGCTTCACAAAGTTTGTTTATAAAGAAAAATCCCCGCCAAGGAAAAAAATCAAATAACAAGAATGTGAAAAACATCAAGAATGTGTTACTTATGGTTGAAAATTATGGTATTGAGACAGATGGAAAGATGGAAAAATTTTCTTACTAGGAGTTTTGTAAAAAATTTAGTTAATCCAGAATTGAATTTTATTTTGAGCTCCAGCTGTTATATTTTCCATCCAATATGCTCCTCAATTCCAAGTGTGATAGTGAATACATTTTCTATTGAAGATCTCATTTGATTAAACATTCTTTAAGCAACACTTCAGTGCATCAAAGACTTTTTATATTTTGAACATTGAGTTTTGAAAAATAAAGCTCATAAAAATGGTGGTGGATTTGGTAATATGTTTGTTGGTGGTCTGTGTTTAGATAGGATAAAGTCTCTATTAATTTGTAAGTATTATATAGTTTTATTTATCAATATTTTAAATCTTCTTTTATTTTAACTACTTTTTTAGGTCAATATGGTTCTAGGCCCTTATATTTGGCAGAGTATGATTGTTGCATGAAGCAAATAGAGTTATTCTTTAAATTTTTTTATCAAAATATATCTAATGTTAAATATCGAGAAGCAGTAAAACTCTGTCAAAAGCTTGGAATTCCTGAGTTTAGAGAGAATTTAATGATCAAGGAATGGAACCATTTTCTGGCAATATTACTTGTAAAACAGGCTCGAATGGAAAAGGTTTTTTGAACAGAACTCACTGTGACTCAGACTGTAGCAAGTATACATTTGGACTTTTCATGCCTAAAGACACTGAGAAAAATTCTCTTCATAAATCTTATGACTCAAATAAACAATGTCAAAAAAGTGGAGAGCTTCATTTTCCTGAAATATCTTGCAAAGTAGACATGGAATCCACAAATGGCATCACAGAGATTCTATGGCCAAAAAACCTTCTTAATCATTTCACTTTACAATGTTATGAAATTGGTGAATTTACTTGCATTAGATCTTCTATTCAAATTAGTACAAGACTTTTCAATACATTTAAAAAACTCCAAGAGTCTGAAATAGATATTTCTAAGTACTTAGATATAAAAGAAGAGTTAGAAGGATGTAGATTTCTTATCTTGAAACATTCTAAGTAAAATTAAAAGACTGATTTAAGAAAAAAAATAAAAAGTTAGTGAATTAATATATATTTAATGTTACTAAAGACATTGAAAATTTAATAAACACAGAAAAAGATTCTGACATACATTTTAATAAAAATATTAAAAGACCATTAAGTACACTAGGAAATATAGGGGGTGGACTTGCTAGCAATTCCTCAACCTGAACTCAGACAGAACTCAGATGAAACTCAGACTGAACTCATACTGAACCCATACTGAACTTTACTTGAACACCCACCTGAAACTTTTCTGCTGAGTAGTGTTTATCCCTGCTTGTATGGTTCCTTTATCAATTGCTTAATGTGTGTTAAATCTGTGGTGAATTTGAGTCCAAGGTTGTGGATTTGCTAACAATTCTGCCCCCCATATTGCATGGTGGTAGTGATAGGTAAAAATTTGATTGTATTTTACAGGTATAATTTTAGTTTAGTGGTAGAATGATATATTTACACATTCCATAAATTTTTTTTAAAAAGCTGATGATTATTTATAATCTAGTGAAAAACTTAAAACAATAAAAGTATCAAGAAAAATGGATGTAAAAATTTAAAAATCATGATACAATAAAAAATTATCATTGCTACAAGTAAAATAAAATAAAATATAACACTACGCAATATAGGGGGTGGACTTGCTAGCAAGTTCTCAACCTGAACTCAGATGGAACTCAGATGGAACTCAGACTGAACTCATACTGAACCCATACTGAACTCTACTTGAACACCCACCTAAAACTGTTCTACTGAGTGGTGTTCATCCCTGATTGTATGGTTCCTTTATCAATAGCTCAATGTGTGTTCAATCTATGGTGAGTTTGGGTCCAAGGTTGCGGACTTGCTAGCAAGTCCGCCCCCCATATTGTGTGGTGTAATAAAATATAAAAAACAAAATATAGCTTTGTAACTTTCTTAATTATTGCAAATGGAATCTAAAAATATACAATACCTTACAAATCCTTCATAAAAGATCATATGCATCATCATAAATAGATCTGTACTATTAATATTATTTTTAAAAATATTAAAAATTTGCTAATTTTTGCAATAAGTTTTTTCTTATTAATAAGTAAAGTAAAGCCATGTATTATTTTATTTTTATTTAAGTAAAAAAAAAAAAAAAAAAAATTAATGGACAGTTAAATGTTAATTTTTTTTCTTTGATTAATTCATTATTCACTTTCATATCTAACTTGAATTAATTTAGTGGAATTTTTCAATCTTAAATTTACTGAAATTTGTACACTAGTGTGAGTTACAATCTTTTATTTGATAAGTTGAATATTTTTCATCATATAATTATATTTTGGTGAAGCATATAACTGCAAAAGTAGAAGTGAAAAAATCAATAAAAGGAAACAAGATATATTGAGAATAATGAATCTATCAATAAAATTGGATCTCCAATAAAAATTAATTCTAGCTTTAAAATTTGCCTTGTAGAAGAGGAATATTTATTTAATATAAATTTAAATTTACTTGAAGATCTTGACTTAGCCTTCATCATCTATCTTTAATTCAGGTGCAGAATTCCAAAAGCTGAATTATATGATGATATTTTTATATATTTAACTTAATTTTTTTAAAGAATTCATAAATCAAAGTATGTAAAATAGAAACTACTACATCATTTTTAAGTAAATTTTATTATATTATAATAAAATATTAATAATTATTAAAGGGCTTTTACTTTTGTGAGAGAGTGGACATAAATGTATTTAAAAATAAATATAACACAATCAAATTGTATTCTATTTCAAAGTATTTGAATATTTATCCATTGAATTAATTTTAAGACTTGTGGATGGATATTTCTATTTTCTTGGAGTTGAATGAATCTTAATGTCAGTCAGTCGTCTAGAAGTAGGTAAGGAAAATAGGAGAAAAGGAGGAGAGAAGGAGGAGGGCAAGGGAAAAATAAAAGAAATAAACTAAAATAGAATATTTAATTTATTTAAAAGGAAAACAACAGCGAGTAACCTGAGAGATGACAAAAACTTAGGATTTATTAATAATAATATTATTTGATGTAAGGGTTCTGCGCGTCAAACACTTTTAATTACTATCAGACTTAAAGCAACCTTTAATTTTTTTATATAGACTTTTAATTAGATTTGTATTACTAATAAAAAAATATAAACATAATAAAATAGTTATTTAATTTGTTGAGTGTGTAATAAGTGATGAGGCTACAGGGAATTATCCAAGGCCTTTTTATAGGCAATGGGTCCTCTGAAGCGCCACTATAATTGTATATACAAGAATTATAATAAGATGAAACAAGAATAAAAAAGAATAAGTGAAACATAACAATGTAGAGAAAAATATGAAACAAATGATTAAAACCACAATTAAGAATCCAATTTCCCCGCCATTAATTCCCAAATCAGTAAGTGACAATAGTGAATAACTAAACAAGATTGGAAACATAGGAACTATGAGAAATATAATTCCAAAAAGATGGTACATTCTGATTAAAGGACATTTTAAGTGAAACAAAAAATAATTTGACGCAACAAAACAAGCAATTAATCTCAATTTAGTCCAAATTAATTTATTTGTTTTTTCTAACACAATTAAGGGTCAAAAGAAGCGTCCTTAATTATTGTTTAGTATCATATGAGAGGTAGTATTTAATATATAAATTTAAGTAATTAATTTAAATATATTATAAATCAATTTTACACTTGTAATTATAATATGTGTTTTTTAATTAATTAAATATAAATTTATAATTATTAAATACATAAAAATGCGCCATTATTTGTAGAATATATTATATTATGCTCAATTTAATTGTATATAAAAATATATATAACCAATAAATTTAATGTAACACTTGTATATAATAAAATTCTTATATAATTTCATTATGCAATAAAATATTAAGTTATATTCATTAAATACAAGTCTTACCCACTTTTTAAGGTTTTATAATTTATATATCATTTACTGGACTCCTGGAATAGCCTGGCTGACACTCCCTCACTCTAAAAAAAACAATAAAAAAAAATGCTAAGATTTTTTCTTTTTATATTTTTTCAACAGAGCAGGCAGATTTGAAATTTCCTTGCCAGGTATCCATGCATCATGTTCAGATGATTTGTTCTTATATCTCAATAAATATTCAGTACCTCTTTCAGAAGTGATAATTCTATCATTGAGAATTTTATCAATTTTTGCTGTTTCTGTGACTTCCTGAGGGTTCTTCTTAGGTCTTCCTCTTCTTTTTGGAAATAAGTCACTGTTGCAAGTATAAGGTTTAAGTAAAGAAATGGGAAAAACAGGATTTTTCCTATCATATGGAGAATACAATACAACTTCTACTGCATTATCACCAACCATTCTTTTAACAACAAATGGTCCTACAAAAGGATCTTTTAATTTGTGGTTACCTTGTAAATTGAAATGGACAGTAGAGATCAACACTTCATCACCCTTGTTAAATGTGTATTCTTTATGGGATTTATCCCATCTTTTCTTTTCATATTCAAATGCTTTATCAATACAACTTTGAGCATGTTTTCTGCATAGCTGTTGCATTTGCATAAAAGATTTTACACCAGGGTGTAGTTCCAACTTAGGTAATTTATTATTGAGAATCTGAGCAGGAGTGTTTGGGACATAACCTAACCAAAGCTCAAAAGGCTTTTTCTCAGTGACAGAATGAACAGTGCTATTATATGCAAATTCAAGACCAGGCAAAAGAGTGACCCAATCATGAGTAAATCTGTCATTGTCTTTATATTCTAAACCAAAGGCACAATACCTTCTAATCATATCTTCCAGAGTTTGAATCATTCTTTCAGCTAGACCATCAGTCTGAGGATGGTGAGCTGTAGACAATTTCAACTCACAGCCACAAATATCCATCAAAGAGGTCCAAAACTCAGAAGTGAATTTTGGATCCCTATCAGAGATAATGGCTTTTGGAAAACCAATAATATTAAACATGTAAGACCACCATAAGAAAGCTAATTCTTTGGTGGATACATCTTTGTGGGTTGGAATAAATTTGCACATTTTTGTGAATATATCAACTATTACCCAACAAGAGTTAAAGCTGTCTTTACCTGCAACAGGAAGACCAGTGACAAAATCCATATTAATGATTTGCCAGGGAGCACTAGGTGCTTCAATATGTTGTAATAACCCTGCTCTCTTACCTGTTAACCTTTTAGATTTTTGGCAGGAATCACAAGATTCAACATATAATTTTGTGTCTTCAGACATATTAGCCCACCATGCAGTGTTTTTGATTCTAATCAATGTTTTTTCAAGATCAAAATGACCAGCTAATATGTCATCATGACAAAGTTTGAGGATAGTTTCTTTCATTGAAGGAGGAATAACAATTACATTGGTAAGCTTCCTTCTATAATATATATAACCATCTTCAATAGAAAACTTTCCTTTATTTAAAGCATTTTGGTACTTTGCAGGAAGAGTTTTTATTAATGCTTGAATTGAAGCATTCTTAGGATCATTCAAAATAGTAACTAATTTATTTAAGTCAGAATCTTTATCATATGAATCCAGTATTAACTGTAATAACTCTTCTTCCATATCAACTATAAATATACCATGTACATGAACAGTGTCATCCTCAGGTACATAAGCAGGATTGGAGCCATTATTTGGCAGAGGCAATCTGGAGAGCATATCAACATTAGAGTGAACATTTCCAGCTCTGTGGATAATAGTCATCCTTTGTATTCCTGAACAGCAAGTTGCCACCTGAACATATGTCTGTTAGGTGTTTTGAGGTTTAAGAGAGATTTCACAGCACTACAGTCAGTTACCAACTCAAATTTTTGGTCATCCAAGTAGTAATGAAGTTTCTCAAAAGCCCAAACAACTGCTAAGCACTCCAATTGAGTGGCACCATATTTCAATTCACTATTTCTTAAGGTTCTTGAAATATAATAAATTACAACCTCTGAGGATTTATCATTAATAATTTGCTTTTGGTGAAGGGCAGCACCCAGACCAATAAAGCTAGCATCAGTATAAAGTACAAATGGCTTGTTAAAATCTGGAAGAGCCAATATAGGGGCTGTCATTAAGCAACTTTTCAATGTATTAAAAGCTTTCTGAAAGTCATTATTCCAGAGAAAAGCAACATCTTTTCTGGTTAGTTTTGTAAGAGGCAAGGCTATGACCTGATAATTTTTAATATATTGTCTATAATAGCCACACATACCCAAAAAACTTTGGATTTCTCTTACAGAAGTTGGTGCTTTCACATTTTGAATGGCAGCAACTTTATTATGGTCTACACAAATTTGTAAGCCTGACACAACATGGCCAAGGACTTTCAAAGATTGAAAACCAAATTTACACTTTTTTAAAGATAAGGTCATATTGATTTCATCCATTTTTTGGAAAACTCTATTCAAGTGAATCATATGTTCATCAAAAGTTTTAGAAAAAACAATAATATCATCAATATAAACCATGAGCCAACCATCAATAATTTCTTGATGGAAAGTGTTATCCATGACTTTCTGGAAAACTGAAGGAGAATTTTTAGGGCCAAATGGCATCCTAATATACTTATATATTCCCATATGAGTAGCAATAAGCAAAAAAATTTGAGAATTTTTCTCAACTGGAACTTGATGATAACCTTTATTACCATCCAGACAACTAATAAATTTTGCACCTTGCAAGGTAGCATGTATTGAATTAATTCTGGGTAAAGGATAAATATCATCAACAGTATAAGTATTTAAAGCTCTGTATTCCCCACATAATCTAGCTTTATCTTTTTCATATGAAATCAAGACTGGGGAGATGACACAATATTTGGGGGTGACATCCACTTTCTCAATGATATTCATTTTCAATAATGTTTCAATATTATCTTCAATATCTTTTCGTTTTGATGGAGAAGCAGGATATGGTTTTTTCTTAAGGGAAGGAGGAATATCACTTAGATTACAGGATAAGGTAATTTTCATCTCCTCCTGAACAATTCCCAAGACATGAGAACCATGAGCAAAAGCCATAGGGAAAGAGTTAATAGAGGCAACAATAGAATCCTTTTGTTCACTAGTCAACTGATCACCAAAAGAAGCGGTATTTATTTCATGTAATAAATCATCCATTTCAGTTGTTGTTCTACCTTTACATTGGGTCAGTGAGTTACAAGATTTCAAAAAATGCCCAGAAGGTCTAGGAGAAGAAATTTTGAATTTTCTTTTCCCATTCATTCCTAAAGTAAAGCAATTATTTGCTGGATCCAGTTTCACACCAAACATGGTTAAAATATCATTTCCCATAATAAACCAATCGCTCAAATTATCATTTTTCATGACAACAAACTCACAAATAGCTCTGACAAAACCACCATTATATTTGAAGAATACAGAGGTTTTGTATTTGCCAATAGGAAATAAGGTAGAACCATACCCTCTCCATTTTTCAGAAGTTATAGGCAATAATTTACTCAAATATTCCTTATCCACTGAAGCCAAAGCTTTTTCAGATACTACACTTCCTCCAGCACCAGAATCAAGAACTACATCAACATTTTTACCATTAATGATAACAGGTGCCTTTAAAGGGGATATAGGAATAGAATTGTTAGTAATATTTTTAATTATCTCAGCATTTTCTACTGAAGATAAATTCAATACACAATCTTCAGATATATTATTTAAATAATGGACATCATGTTCCAACATTAAAACATCTTTAACAGATTCATTGTCATAGGAGATATTACTTTCACAGTCACTGGAAGAATTATTGACATCAAGTTCAACTTCATCAGTGTCTTCATTTTGTTCAACAAGATGAATTTTCTTGTCACAAACATGACCCTTCTGCCACAGTTTGTTACATTTATAAAAAGTATTTGTTGCATATTTTTTAGGTGCAACTGGGGCAGAGGGTTTACCAGATTTTTCTGGGAGCTTTATAGAAGGTTTATTCTGATCATTATAAGATTTACTAAGGTAATTCTTTGGTTCATATCTATGGTTGAGTAGTACTTCATTACAGATATTAATGAAAGAAGAATTTTCCCTTACATGCTCAGTTCTAGCAACAATCAAATCCCTAAGAGAATTTGGTAATTTATACAAGATTTTATCTCTCCAAATATCATAATCCATCTTTGGATCAATTGCTCTAAGGATTTTAGTTATTTTCATCAGAAAAACAATGGGCTTTTTAACAGAGGAGGATAAATATCTAGTATTCTCATACAGTCTCTGTTGAGCTAACCTGAATTTTGAACCACCAAACTGATTCTCAATCAAGGATTTCCAATCATTCCATGTATAATGATTGTTATCTAAGAGGACAGATTCATACCACATCAAGGCTACATTGGAAAATAAAGAAATTAGCTTAGAAACAATTTCCTCATCAGGTAGTTTATAAGATCTCTTTAAATTATAAATTCTCTGGATAAAGTGTTGCCAATCAGAGGAAGAATCACCATCAAAGGTAGGATATTGGTCTAACTTAGGCCAATTTTTCTGACTACTGGGATGGTCCACTTTTTGGTTTGAATTATTCATTAGTAATAATTCCTGAAGTTTAGCCAGGTGTTCAGAAATTTCATTATTTACAGAAACAGCTGGTGCATGACCATCACAAGATTTTTTGCTAGTAGCAAAAGATTTCACAGACTCATTGTCAGTTTGTTTAATGGTTGAAATATGAGGAAGAAAGGATGAACTTTGCTCAGGTTTTTTCCCTTTATTTTTATGCATCTTATTTACAGAAATCTCATTTAATTCATTATTGATGGTTAAGGTTGAGAACTTTTCTTGCAGGTCAGACACATAGTTTCTTATTCTTGGAATTTCAGACATCTGGTCATTTACTTTTGCAAGAGATAGAACATTTCTGTCCTCAGAAACTGAGTGTTTGGTACTTAGTGCATGGAAATCATTTTTTAGCTTCTTAAACTCATTTTGCAGAGATTTTATTTCATTCTTTAATGAATAATTTTCCTCAATAAGGGGTTTCAATTCACTCAAGGTCTTATGTAGACTGATATTTCTATCTAAGATAGCTCTATGGTCACTTCTTATTTGTTTTTGTTGACTAAGAACAATATTCAAGGTTTCTTTGATTTTTAAATAAGCTGTATCTTGTACAGAAGAACTCACTTTACATTGCAAGTGTAAATTATTTAATCTATCATTTTCATGGATTAACACATCTCTCACATGTTTGTCTTTCACAATATTTAAATCAAGGGTATCTTTCAATATTTCCTCAGATGTTTTTTCAATTAAGGTATAGATTTCAGGGGGAACAGAATCATTTTTAATTGCAAGAGAAGGATTAATTAAAGATGTAGAAGTTAAATGTAAAGGTTCATCAAATGACAATTTGCTAATTACATCAATAGGGCTACTAGTTACAGGAAGCTGTCTTTTAACAGGTTTAACTGTTCTTTCACCATGTTCAATAATATTACCTGCAGAAGAAGATTTATTAGAAAACATACCCAAGTGACTATCAACCAAATTTCCCACCATGGAAGAGGAGGAAACTTCCCCTGGGACTGGGTTTGGGATTGTGCTTGGGCCTTCTTTCTCCTGCCTTGTTGGTAGGGATGAGGAGGTGGATGGAAATTGGGTGTTCTGGATGGGCCAGGCTGATGATGAGGAGGGTTTTGCACATTCTGTTGGTAGTGACTCATTAGATAATCCCATTTCCATTGCTCTACTTCCATAGTATTTGGATTTTGGATGGTTGAGCTGGGTGGCTGTGAAAGTTGAGCCTGAAGCTGAGGCCAATTGGGAGGCAACTGAGGAGGGGCCTGGGCCTGAATCTGGTTCCTGAGTTCTTGGACCTGATCCCACAATGTGTCTACCTTTGCTTTGTACGTCATATTTTCTGTCTTCAACTCTTTTATATGACTGGATAGGTTGCTGATTTGTTGTGGCAGAGGAAGCTTTTTTATTTTGAATCCTTTTAGAAGACCTTCTTGAGGCACTAGAGGCTTTACTTCCTTCTGTGGTACTGGGGGAAGGGGGTTTGGTTTGTTTGCATTTCCTGTCATTTCCACATCCTGCAGTATGTGAATTCTTTGTGTTAGCATAAGATTTTTTATGACCAACTTTAGAAGAACTTACAGTGTCAGGCTAAGGTCAAGTACAAGGACGTGAACTAGCTTGAATAGTCAGTTGTCTAGAAGATTTTAATGGTCCTATATGAATACTGTAGTTTTAATCCACTAAGTTGTAAAATATAATCAAATATAGAGGTCTCAGTAATATAATTCTCACTATTCTTATATATGGCTTACAATCTTTATAGTTGGTAGAAAAATAGATTATATAAATTCAGATACTATTCAAAAGTCTTATAAAAGTACTAATTGATATGTATTGTAAATTGGTTTGGTTATATTGGTTAAATTGTAATGATAAAGAATGAAGAAATACAACCCAAAAACCTCCTCCTTTTATACACACTGAGTTCCCCAATGATTCCCTTGATGTACCACCCAATACACAGTTAATGACGCCTCTAAACAACTAATAGACATGCCCATCAACATTCCCAGTAACCCATGACATAATTAGAAGAGTAAAAACCGCCAAAATCCTGTAATAATAAGGGAAATCCATCAAAATTAAAGAAAAAGACAAAAAGAGAGTATATGCATATAAAACAATAATATTAAAGACTAAAGGAGACTTTTTAAGGTTAATAATAGCTTAATAATAAGGGGGATTGACTTTAGAAATAATGGGGCTAATCCTGACATTATACTACGTGAAATTCCCATTCAAAAATAACCAAAATTGACTGAGAAACCACCCAAAAACTTAAAAAAGAGCGTGAGATGTGGGGTAACTACATGCAGTTCTTGGCAGGCTCTTGAACGGGTAAATCTTTGACTAAAATTAGGCGAATTTAAGCGTGGTTATGAAATAAAGTGCCAAGAGTGAGGTTATTAATGAAATTAGTGCATATAAACAAGGTCAATGCATTATTAATTAAGCTAGGACACTAAATAAGTGCCTGTCGCCTATTTTAGTGTGTTTCCCCACAGTGGGCGTAGAATGTGGGGTAATTATAGTGTGAAAAAGCTAACTTTGCTAAAAATGAAGCTATTCACACAGGAAAAAAGCAGGCAGTATGTGGCCAGTACACAGAAGCCATTTCTGGCATAAAAAACACCAAATTTGAAAAGTGTTATTTTTATGCATTTAACTAGCCAAATCAATAGTTCTAAATGAGCCCAATTGATCTGTCAAAGTGAAATTTTGATATTCTCAATTTTATAGCGCATATAGTCAACTTTTAAGTGAAATAAAGCGCATTTCTTGTTTTTTGCATAAAACAATGAATATAACAGCTTTAAGTGTACTTAAAAATTATGTAGCCTTATACTTAAGGTTCTTAAGATTACCCTAACATATTCCAACTTAATATTAAGTACATAAGACCTATAAAAGGTGGATATATGCGTGTATATAAGGTGTTATAATGGCATTTTTTGTGTATTATCATAATTTTACTTATGTATACTATTTGTGTACTCTTATTTATTATTCCCATGTATAGTTCATGTGTTTAACATAACTTATAATTACTTTTTACTCAGTCCTGGAGATATACAGGCTGACACTCGCCCATCCAAAAAAAACAATAAAAAAAATGATAAGTTATACATTTTATTTTATTAATTTGTAATTTTTTCAGGTATTCAGAATAATTCTGTAGCATTAAAGATTCAACTTTAAAGAAATAAAACATAATAAAATATTATGAGTACTGGTTTATTAACCCCTCAGCTGGTTGAACAGAAATTTATTTCTGTTTAAATTTTTTAAGAAGGGTGGATAAATTAGAAATTTCTTTTTCAGGTATCCATTTATCGAATTCATTTGATTTCCCTTTAAATCTTAGTAAATACTCAGTTCCTTTTTCTTTAGTAAGGATTCTTTTCTTGAGTATTTTTTCAATCTCGGCTTTTTCCACAATTTCTTCAGGTTGCTTTTTAGGCCTTCCCCTTCTTTTTGGAAATAAGTCAGGATAATTTGCATGGTAAGGTTTCAATAATGAGATAGGGAAAACTGGATGTTTCCTATCATATGGAGCATATAATATGACTTCCACTGCATTATTCCCAACCATTTTATTTATTAAAAAAGGTCCTGCAAAGGGATCCTTTAATTTAACATTACCTTGTAAGTTAACATGTAGTGTTGATATGAGGACTTCATCTCCCTTTTTAAATTCAAATTCTTTATGAGATTTGTCCCACCTTTTCTTTTCATATTCAAATGCTTTTTGGATGCATTCTTCTGCATGCTTTCTACACATTTGTTGCATATGAATAAAGGATTTAGTGCCAGGGTGTATATCCAACCTTGGTAGTTTATTTAAATGACTTACTGGGGTATTTGGTACATATCCCAGCCAGAGTTCAAATGGTTTCTTCTCTGTTACAGAATGAGTTGTGCTGTTATAAGCAAATTCAAGGCCAGGAATTAATGTTACCCAGTCATGTGTGAATTTCTCATTGTCTTTGTATTCTAATCCAAAGGCACAATATCTTCTGATCATGTCTTCTAGAGTTTGTATCATCCTCTCAGCCAGCCCATCAGTTTGTGGATGGTGTGCTGTAGACAATTTTAATTGACAACCTGATACTTCCATAAAAGATGTCCAGAACTCTGAAGTAAATTTAGGGTCTCTTTCAGAGATTATGGCTTTGGGGAACCCAGCAGTATTCATCATCTGAGTCCACCATAGTAATGCCAAGTCTTTTGCAGATACCTCTTTATGGGTAGGGATAAACTTACACATTTTTGTTAATCTATCCACTATTACCCAGCAAGAATTGAAACTTTCTTTTCCTGATAGTTGCAAGCCAGTTACAAAATCCATGTTTATAATTTCTCATGGAGCTTTTGGCTGCTCTATTTG
This sequence comes from Hemileia vastatrix, assembly GCA_030280995.1. Lineage (NCBI taxonomy): Eukaryota > Fungi > Basidiomycota > Pucciniomycetes > Pucciniales > Zaghouaniaceae > Hemileia > Hemileia vastatrix. Next base: position 8,231,755 of record JASXTE010000018.1, on the reverse strand, counting down.
TTGTAACAACCCAGCTCTCTTCCCAGTTAATCTTTTAGATTTCTGACAAGAGTCACATGTTTCAATGTATTTTTGTACATCCTCTTTCATGTTTATCCACCAGGCTGTATTTTTAACTCTGGTTAATGTTTTGTTAAAGTCAAATTGACCAGCTAAGATGTCATCATGACAAGTACTCAACATTAACTCTTTCATAGAAGGTGGTATTACTATTACATTGCTTAACTTTTTCCTGTAATATATATATCCATCTTCAATTGATAGTTTACCTTTTTCCAACGCATTTTTATACTTTGGAGGCAAGGTTTTAATTAATGCACTCATGGAGGCATTTGTTGGATCATTAAGAATGGTAGAAAGTTTAGACAAATCTTTATCAGATGAATAATTTTCCAATATAGTTTGCATAAACTCTTCTTCTAAATCCACTATATAAATCCCAAATATATGTATAACCTCATTTTCAGGCACATAAGCTGGGTTGTCAGCATCATTTGGCAAAGGACTTCTGGATAATAAATACACATTTGAATGCAATGTTCCTGCTCTGTGAGTGATTGTCATTCTTCCTCTGTACTCTTGTACAGCTAGTTGCCATCTAAACATGTGCCTATTAGGTGTTTTCATGTTTAGTAATGATTTTACTGCACTGAAATCTGTTATAAGTTCAAACTTCTGGTCTTCCAGATAGTAATGAAGTTTCTCCAAAGCCCACACCACGGCTAAACATTCTAGCTGTGTGGCACCATACCTTAATTCTGTTTTTCTTAAGGTTCTGGATATATAACAGATAACTACTTCAGATAATTTTCCATTTATTATCTGTTTTTGCTGTAAAGCAGCACCCAAACCTATGAAACTTGCATCAGTGTACAAGATAAAAGGTAGGGTGAAATCTGGCAGTCCCAATATTGGAGCTGACATTAAACATTCCTTTAATTTATTAAAGGCGTGTTGTCTTTCATTATTCCAAATGAAAGCTTCATTCTTCCTGATTAATGTTGTTAAAGGGGCTGCAATGGATTGGTAATTTTTAATATATTGTCTATAATATCCACACATACCCAAAAAACTTTGAACCTCTTTTACATTTTTAGGTATCCCAATGTTTTTAATTGCTGCCACTTTATTCTGGTCAACACAAATTTGTAATCCAGATACAACATGTCCAAGTACTTTCAAGGATTGAAATCCAAACTTACATTTCTTTAATGAAATAGTCATATTAATTTCATCCATTTTTTGAAAGACTCTTTTCAGGTGATTTAAATGTTCATCATATGTTTTTGAAAACACTATGATGTCATCAATATAGACCAATAGCCATCCTTCAACCATTTCCTGATGAAAAACACTATCCATCAATTTTTGGAAGACTGAAGGGGCATTCTTTGGGCCAAATGGCATTCTCACATACTTATATATACCCATATGTGTGGTTATTAACAAGTAATTTTGAGAATTTCTTTCCACAGGAATCTGGTGGTAACCCTTGTTCCCATCCAGACAGGAAATATATTTTGCTCCTTGTAAGGTAGCATGGATAGAAGCTATCCTTGGTAGAGGGTAAATATCATCTACTGTATATGTATTCAGAGCTCTATAATCAACGCATAATCTTGCCTTATTTTTTTCATAAGAGATTAATAATGGTGAAATGACACAATACTTAGGTGTTGTGTCCACTTTTTCAACAATACCCATTTCCAACAACAATTTTATATTGTCTTCAATATCTTTCCTTTTTGCAGGAGATGCTGGGTAGGTTTCTTTTTTAGGCTGCCAGGAATATTATCCAAATCACAGCTTAGAGAGATTTTCACCTCATGGTTTTTGACCAATCCTAGTTCATTTGATCCATGAGCAAATGCCATAGGATATGATTTAATCAATCTCAAAATGTCTTCTTGTTCAACGTTTGAGAGTTGAGGACTGAAAGAGGCCTTTTGGATTTCATTTTCCAATTCACCCACTTCATTGGTGGTTCTTCCACCTTGTAGTTGTTCTTCTCTAGGAGAAATGGCATATACTGAATTTTCAGAACATATTTTGAATTTTCTTTTACCATTCACCCCTATGGTGAAACAACTGTTTGCAGGATCTAGTTTAATGCCAAGTTTTGTCAATAAATCATTGCCAATAATAAACCAATCACTACAATTATTATTATCCATTACTACAAATTCACAAACTGCTCTAACATATCCATTATTATATTTAAAGAATACAGCAGTTTTATATTTGCCAATTGGATTTAAGACTGAACCAAAACCCCTCCAGTTCTTTGTCTGAACAGGTTCTAGTTTTTCCTGGTACTTACTATCAAGTTTCATTAATGCATTAAGTGAAACTACACTACCTGCAGCCCCAGTGTCAAGAATGGCATTCATTTCTTTTCCACATAAGATAATAGGTGCTCTGATAGGTGTTATTTTGTAAGTGTCATGAGATACATCTTTAATTATTTCAGCTTCCTCTATGGAAGTTAAAGATGTGTCTGTATGAGGTATAGCATCATTCAGGAACATTATATCCTGTTCTAATACAAGTATCTCATTTTCATCATCACTTTAAGATATGTTACTTTTGCAATCCTCACTGGATTCCACATTCTCATCTTCATGATTACTAGGTTCAGAATTCTGTGAGGTTTCAATAAAATTTATTCTTTTCTTACACGTGTTATGGTAAGGTAAACTCTTACAGTCGCCTTGCTGTAAGCAGAATCCGGAGGAGATATGTGGATTTAGCTGAAAACCCCGTCCTTCCAACAAAAATATCAAAATGGGAATTCTAAATCACTAAGCTAACCAATCTACTTGGATCTGATTTATAAAATAATGAAACTCTAAAATAATTAACGCTTATTGAGATTTAAATAAAAGTGGCTGTTGAGAAAAGAAATACTGATAACAACAATTAAGGTGTACCAGTGAAAGATCTGAAAAGATTGAGTTTTATGTTTTTATAATAATTTGAATTTTTATGAGACAGCAATAATCAAGTCCCAGTGATGAAGACCTTTCTAAAGATACCCTGTATGAAGTGTGATTTAAATTTTTGAGTAGTATTTCTAAAATGTTATATATAAAATATAAAGTTATAAGGGTATTACGAATTTATTTAATTTGTTGAGTAATAAAAAATGAGACCGTGGTGGTTAATGATTAAGCTGTATGATGTGTCCCCCCTTCTCAATTTCGAGTTTGAGAAGCGCTTAAGTATTCCTAGTCACGTGCCTAAGTTTTCCCCTCCAGAGCTCTTCCAGAGTCAATCCGGAGTCCGTACAGAATCCGTACGGAGAAAAAGCGGAGTCCGTACGGAGTCGAAACGGAGTCCGTCCGGACTTCCGGACTCAATTAGAACCTTAAGACTATAATAAAAAATCTAGAAAAATTACACATAATAGAGCTACTTCCCCTTTACATACCAAACTAATTTTCGTAGTCTGCGCAGCTCTAGTTACCCCGTGTAAATTCATCAAAGTTAAGTAATTTTTGAAAACGTAAATATTTCTATAAAACTTTAAAATTCATTTAAAAATATAAGAAAAATAGTAAAAATTCTGGGAAAATTTCCCAAGGTTCTTGAGTGACTTGACTTAATACTTATAAATTTTTCAGACCGTAAAAATAAGTTTTCTCCGTAAAATAAATTGTATTTGTGTAGGCATTCGCTTGTGACCAATTTCTTCATATTTTAAACTCCAATAAATTAAATAAAACCCTTTTATAAAAAATAATAACGCCAATCTTGCACGCCGTAATAACTCCATTTACATATTTAGGTGCCGTACTAAACTTTAGGCTACCACAGTGTGACCTTTAACCCAAGGTTCATTACATTTGTATCAAGTGTTATTTTCTTGTCTCTTAGGGACAAGGGGAGCTGAAGGTTTTTTCTTTTCCACTGGTAACTTACTTGTAGTAGGTTTTACCACGTCAACACTTTGTCTGTAATTACTATACTTGGTTTCATACTTGTGGTTTAATAATATCTCATTGCATATATTAATGAATCCAGAGGTGTCTCTGACAGTCTCAGTTCTAGCTACAATAATGTCTCTAACTGATATAGGCAACTTGTATATTATTTTTTCTTTCCACTCTTCATAATCCATTTTTGGATCCATAGCTTTCATGATTTTTATTAAATTCATTAAGAAGACCATGGGTTTATCTCCAGCATTTGGATTATATCTGGCCCTTTCATACAGTCTTTGTTGAGTGATTCTAAATTTTGGGCCACCAAATTGCCTTTCAATTAGTGCCTTCCATTCATTCCAGGAGTAATTAATTCCCTCACTCAATACAGATTCAAACCATAATAAGGCCACATCTGTAAATAAAGATATTAACTTTGAAGTAATTTCTTCATCAGGTAATTTGTATGAAAATTTTAAGTTATCAATTCTTTGTATGAATTGTTGCCAATCAGATTTTGAATCCCCGTCAAAAGAAGGGTACTGATCTAACTTAGGCCAGTTCTTTTGGCTAGTTTTAGCTTCCCTAACCTGAGGAATATTGAGTAATTCACTCACTTTAGAAAGATGATCATTAATTTCATCTTTTACTGATTTTATATTCTCAGAGCCCATGACACTATGTTCATGTTCCATCATTGGTTTATCATTAGAGTGTTTCATAAAAACTGGTACTCTTTCTACATAAGAGGTATTATCCTTTATTGTTTCAGTATTTTTCAAAATGTTGGCTACCTCAATTTCTACTCTTTGTAACCTATCTTTTATTACAGGTACAAGAGTTAAAGTATCGTTTACATTTGAAAAAGACAATTTTACACGTCCCTCTATGGTGGCCATAATATTCTGAGAATGTTCTAATTTAATTTCTAAATCTTTAATCTCAGAATTTAATCTTTTGTTTTCATTGATCAATTCATTATTTGAATTCTCAATAATTTTTAACTTATTGGCTGTTGTACTCAATGATTGTGTGATGCTTAATAATACACTTTCTGTATTATTGTTGGACTCTCTAGAGAATTCTTCCAATTTTTCAATTCTCAATAATAATTTACTAATTATTTTTGATTCCATTGGATTTTCTTTAAGAAAATATTCAATTTTGTCTGTTTCCAATTCAGAAGATTCATCATCAGGGTCAATTTTTTCTTCATTTGATTCCATTTTTATATTAATAGTATTTTCCTGGTGATCAATAAAACTATGTACATTGTCCTCATGTAATGACAAGTCTAACATGTTATTTTCAAATGAATAATTTTTTAAATCCTTATCAATTATATCCAATAACTCTCTATCAATTTCATTACCTATAAGTAATTCATTGTTAGGATTATATAATTGATCTTGAGAAGATGGATGACTTACCACGGTCTTATTCCATTTCCCCTGCCTCTCCTTGGCTTTCCCCTGTAAGGGTGACTTCTGGATCCCTGTTGAGGAGGACTGTTGTAGTTTTGGGCATACCAATCCCACTTCCATTTGCTTACAGTTATCTTTTGGTCCTCTTCTGGGACTGGAGGTGTTGCTGTGGTATTTGGTGCCACTGGTTGTTGATGAGACCTTATATCCACTAGAGCCTGGTTGACTTCTATAAAGCCCTGTGCCGCCCTTTTCTCCAGATTGTTGATCTGGTCTAACATATTGTTTACTCTTATTGTTAGTGTATTCAGTAGGGTTGAGAGGGAGTGAATTTGCTCTTGTAAGGTGTTTTTGGACTTCTTTATTGACATTTGTTTTAAGAGCTTTTCCTTTTCCTCCATGGACATTGGTGGGGTGTTGTTTATTGTTACTGGTGATTCTTGGCCCTCCATTTGGATGTCCTGTAACAGGTCTTTAAGCTCTAGTTCTTAAGTTATAAGGTTTTGCCTTATTACTTACAATGTCATTGTTGTCACACATTTTTACGTGGAATTTTTAGAGAATTGAAAGTTTAGATTTGAAAAACTTCAAAAAATGAGTTTAATCAGTATTTATTATTACCACTGAAGACAATTTTATTGCTTACTTATTGGTATTAAGTGAATTTTTAAGTGCCAAAAGTCAAATATGCTTTTTTATGTGGTCACTTGATTTAACTGGTCTACAATATGTAGCCGTGTATTTATATTTAAAAAAGAAAATTTGTTAGTAAGATTCTTTCTAAATATTAAATGAATTTTAAAAACCAATAAAAGGGATTAAGAGTCCTGTAAAAAGAAAACAATTAATCAGTTTAATTGGTTATTATCTGCAAAGATCACAAATTTAATTGGTCTATTGACAGACTCCCACTAAGAACAATTATATGTTAAATTAGTGGTAAAAATTGATGATTCAATATCACAATTTTATTATATAACAGGGCTTCTTTTTCTGAAATCACTATATAAGTGACCCCAACCTGTTGTAATTATCCAAATATTTCTATAGGGATATTATTTACGTGCACCTTCTTTTGAAAATTTCACTTACAGGATTATAACAGAATTCTTGAGGAAAGGTCCCCAATTGTCAGGCTAAGGTCAAGTACAAGGACGTGAACTAGCTTGAATAGTCAGTTTTCTAGAAGATTTTAATGGTCCTATATGAATACTGTAGTTTTAATCCACTAAGTTGTAAAATATAATCAAATATAGAGGTCTCAGTAATATAATTCTCACTATTCTTATATATAGCTTACAATCTTTATAGTTGGTAGAAAAATAGATTATATAAATTCAGATACTATTCAAAAGTCTTATAAAAGTAATAATTGATATGTATTGTAAATTGGTTTGGTTATATTGGTTAAATTGTAATGATAAAGAATGAAGAAATACAACCCAAAAACCTCCTCCTTTTATACACACTGAGTTCCCCAATGATTCCCTTGATGTACCACCCAATACACAGTTAATGACGCCTCTAAACAACTAATAGACATGCCCATCAACATTCCCAGTAACCCATGACATAATTAGAAGAGTAACAACCGCCAAAATCCTGTAATAATAAGGGAAATCCATCAAAATTAAAGAAAAAGACAAAAAGAGAGTATATGCGTATAAAAAAATAATATTAAAGACTAAAGGAGAATTTTTAAGGTTAATAATAGCTTAATAATAAGGGGGATTGACTGTAGAAATAATGGGGCTAATCCTGACATTATACTATGTGAAATTCCCATTCAAAAATAACCAAAATTGACTGAGAAACCACCCAAAAACTTAAAAAAGAGCGTGAGATGTGGGGTAACTACATGCAGTTCTTGGCAGGCTCTTGCACGGGTAAATCCTTGACTAAAATTAGGCGAATTTAAGCGTGGTGATGAAATAAAGTGCCAAGAGTGAGGTTATTAATGAAATTAGTGCATATAAACAAGGTCAATGCATTATTAATTAAGCTAGGACACTAAATAAGCGCCTGTCGCCTATTTTAGTGTGTTTCCCCACAGTGGGCGTAGAATGTGGGGTAATTATAGTGTGAAAAAGCTAACTTTGCTAAAAATGAAGCTATTCACACGGGAAAAAAGCAGGCAGTATGTGGCCAGTACACAGAAGCCATTTCTGGCATAAAAAACACCAAATTTGAAAAGTGTTATTTTTATGCATTTAAATAGCCAAATCAATAGTTCTAAATGAGCCTAATTGATCTGTCAAAGCGCAATTCTGATATTCTCAATTTTATAGCGCATATAGTCAACTTTTAAGTGAAATAAAGCGCATTTCTTGTTTTTTGCATAAAACAATGAATATAACAGCTTTAAGTGTACTTAAAAATTATGTAGCCTTATACTTAAGGTTCTTAAGATTACCCTAACATATTCCAACTTAATATTAAGTACATAAGACCTATAAAAGGTGGATATATGCGTGTATATAAGGTGTTATAATGGCATTTTTTGTGTATTATCATAATTTTACTTATGTATACTATTTGTGTACTCTTATTTATTATTCCCATGTATAGTTCATGTGTTTAACATAAATTATAATTACTTTTTACTCAGTCCTGGAGATATACAGGCTGACATACAGTGTCAGCATCATAGTCAATTTCTATCTCATCCACTTGCATGTTATCCATTTTTTCTGCCAAATTGTTGGACATACTAGTGGGAAGATTTATAATTTACTTTTTACTTTATAAAAAAATAATAAAAGTTAGTCAATAATTGCTCCAAATAATAAAAAAAAATATTTAATTAATTAAATTATAGAAAAAATAATTTTCAATATAAAGTAATAATTAAAAAATTAATTTTTTAAAAAAATGGATTGCAAGGTTAAATTGGGAATAACAAGTAAGTTAATTCAACCAATTAATTACCAATATTAAATATGGCAATATATTTGAGACTAAGCACAATGTACTTTTAAGTCAACCAAAATTAACAGTAATTAATAATAATAAAAAAATTAATTTAATAATTCAATTTGTATTAATAATAATGTCAATTCTTCTAGGACTAAGAGGATTTAACACTCTATAATGGTCAACTAGGAAAAAAAATTTTTAAAATTGAACACTTACACTCAGTGAATCAGCAATTAAGCCACAATCACTGTTATTGCAATAAAAATATAGTAATATGAGTGAGAGGTGCAAAGGTGAACTTACTATAGTGATCGAAAAATCACTTCAAAATAATATAAAAATTAATATTATATAAACCTAATATGTCGAACCCAAGTTCGAAACACAGTCGCGGCAAAAGTTTCGTTTTGCTAGGTGGTACGTGCGTTTTGTCGTTCGTTGCCAGGCTCGATCGTCGTCGTCGTTTTGGAAAGGCCTACAGTTGTCGGTCAGTCGTCTAGAAGTAGGTAAGGAAAATAGGAGAAAAGGAGGAGAGAAGGAGGAGGGCAAGGGAAAAATAAAATAAATAAACTAAAATAGAATATTTAATTTATTTAAAAGGAAAACAACAGCGAGTAACCTGAGAGATGACAAAAACTTAGGATTTATTAATAATAATATTATTTGATGTAAGGGTTCTGCGCGTCAAACACTTTTAATTACTATCAGACTTAAAGCAACCTTTAATTTTGTTATATAGACTTTTAATTAGATTTGTATTACTAATAAAAAAATATAAACATAATAAAATAGTTATTTAATTTGTTGAGTGTGTAATAAGTGATGAGGCTACAGGGAATTATCCAAGGCCTTTTTATAGGCAATGGGTCCTCTGAAGCGCCACTATAATTGTATATACAAGAATTATAATAAGATGAAACAAGAATAAAAAAGAATAAGTGAAACATAACAATGTAGAGAAAAATATGAAACAAATGATTAAAACCACAATTAAGAATCCAATTTCCCCGCCATTAATTCCCAAATCAGTAAGTGACAATAGTGAATAACTAAACAAGATTGGAAACATAGGAACTATGAGAAGTATAATTCCAAACAGATGGTACATTCTGATTAAAGGACATTTTAAGTGAAACAAAAAATAATTTGACGCAACAAAACAAGCAATTAATCTCAATTTAGTCCAAATTAATTTATTTTTTTTTCTAACACAATTAAGGGTCAAAAGAAGCGTCCTTAATTATTGTTTAGTATCATATGAGAGGTAGTATTTAATATATAAATTTAAGTAATTAATTTAAATATATTATAAATCAATTTTACACTTGTAATTATAATATATGTTTTTTAATTAATTAAATATAAATTTATAATTATTAAATACATAAAAATGCGCCATTATTTGTAGAATATATTATATTATGCTCAATTTAATTGTATATAAAAATATATATAACCAATAAATTTAATGTAACACTTGTATATAATAAAATTCTTATATAATTTCATTATGCAATAAAATATTAAGTTATATTCATTAAATACAAGTCTTACCCACTTTTTAAGGTTTTATAATTTATATATCATTTACTGGACTCCTGGAATAGCCTGGCTGACACTTAAAAACCTAGAAAATGATTGTAGATATATTTTTATTGACCTTGATCTATTCAGGTAGATGTAAGTAAAATTTGATTCATATGAAATTTTAGAAGAAAAATAACATTTCAATAACTTGCTATTGAAATTTAAGGATGAAAAAGAAGGATGGAAATCTAAAAAGGATTTTTTTAAAGATTTAAAGAAATGATATTGATAACTTCTTAATAAGAAGTACCCTAGTTGCTTTCTTTTATTTTCTGCTTTCTTAGAAAGAATTAAATATCTATTTTTCCAAATTATTGAGTGAAATTTGATATCTATACATGAATCTATTAGTGTAAAAAATAATCAATATAAAATATGAATCAAAATACAAAAAGCTAAATTATATATTATCAAGATGTGGAGTAAATTATTTTTTCAAAATAATTGACACTGATAAAAAGATTTTTTTTTAAATCCAACTAGTTTTTCAAAGACACTTTAATATAATTTCATACCAATATGATGGCTTCTCATTATTTAAATTTCTAGATATTATTTTATCATGCAACACATATATGTTATTATTATTAAATTAATTGAAAATTATTTCAAGGAGCTTTTCATAGAGAGTACTTAGTATCATTGAAATAATTATGGACCTAGAAATTACAGAAATTAGATTAAGAAAGGTCTACTTAAGAGAAGCTTTGATGAATTGTGAGAAAAAATTTATTACACTTAAGGTTTTTTACTTTTTAACATGCTGAAAAGAAATGATAGAAAACTGTTTCAATGTTTTGTAATAATTATCTTAAAATTTGAGACAAATTCTAAGATATATTGCTATCTTAAATAAATATGTAGTATTATGAGAAAAATGACATATAATGTATTCTTAATTTTTTTCAAATTTTTGATTCATCATGATTTTGAGTTATGATTATAGCAATATTATTTACTTAATAGAAAAAAGGTGTAAGAACTTTATACAATAATATTTTTTGATAGTTTGAACATCTTTATTCAGATTTGGTAATGAACCTCACATAAATAAATAATTTGAGTTACACCAAAAAATGTAGCAATAGGATACAGGATATATTTACATGATGTAGGATTATGTATTAATTTTGTCAAAAATAGAGAAAAATGAAGAAATTGCTGAATAAGATTCTAATAATCAAGAAAATAAGCTGCCATTGCTTTAGCAATATGGCTAAGGGTGGGAGTGTTAAAATTTAGTGGCATAGACCCAGAATTATCTATTAAGGGTTTGATAATATTAAAGATACAATAATTAAGGTTTTTCTAGATTTTTTCACCACCTGGATTATTATTATCACTGTATTTTCTAAGGAGGCCAATTTGTGTTATGAATTCTAAACAGTCTGATGCTGACACAAGCCGGTGGTCCTGTGCAGAAAGAAATAAACCACAAACACCATCAACCAAGTAAAATGTAAGTGATTGATATTTATGGTGTGCTTATTCTTGATTCCTCTTCTGAATAGAATCATTATGAGACTCATCAAATTGCTGCATATCTGTCAATTTATTTTAATTCCTTGAACATTGTTGTTTTTTGCTTTGGGCTTGAGATATATTTGTAGCAGCCTGTCTAGATTTGAAAATAACTATTGAAATTATGAATTCAATGATTATGTTTCAAAATTGGCACACAGGAGTAATTGAAAAATTTGCAGCAAATAACTGTGATATTGGGCTTTAAAACATATTGGGAATTTTTCTCTTCAGATGTGTAAGGTAAGCTAGAATATGTAGGGCACAATCATTAGGACAATATTTATTGAATGTGTATTCTTCAGTAGGAAGGGTTAACTCTTGAGAAGTGAGATAAAGAGATGGTGCAACAAAGGTATCCCAGAAAGAACGCTGGTGAGCACTTGGGCTAACTAGTCTTGATAGCATGGGTATAATTGATGATTCAGGGTGAACATTCTTCTTAAATAGAGAAAGATTATTTGAGTTTGGTTCTTTAGCACTATAAAATTTTTTCAAATTTTCAAAGCTAAAATTATTGACCACCCAGATCTGAAAAGTTTCAACATTGAGAAAATCCAAAGCTTAAAAAATAATATAACAATAAGTTATCATAAAATGAATAAACAAAATTCAAGTAAGTGATACATACATGGTTCATTAATTTTTTTAAGCATTTTGTCATAAGAAGATTTCTTCCATAGAAAATTGAATTTGTGCTAAATTCCTTGTGGCTTTTTAAGAGAAATTGAAAAACAGAATCTGAATAATTGATCAATTTCTAGCCATGCCCTAAGTACCTTTTGACCATTGATTCTACCTTCAAAAAAACAATGAATTTTAGCTACCTGCTTCTGTAATTTTGAGTTTCAAATCATTTTCAGAGTATCAGGAAGGGAATCATTAAAAATTTTAATTGATGATGATAATGACCGTAGAATTTTCAGAATTTTGATTTTAGATTTTGAAGATATGGTGTGGTATGCGCCTTGCAGGTAGCATGATTTTGGACCAATCAGCTCGCATAGTCCAGGAAGAACAAAGGGAGTTAGCGCAGTAGGTAGTGCTAAAATATAATATGTATTTGTGTGTTTCAAAGAACAAAGGGAAAGAGAAGTGAGGAAAAGGATTCAGGGTCTGTGCACTCGGATTTTGCAGCAGGATGTACCGCACAATGTGGAATTGTGTGTTATCAATTTAGGACCATGAGTGCTAAACATTATGGATTTGGATTCTCCAATAATTGTGTGTTAAACATTAAGTAAGGAGCTATGGCTTAAGTAGGGACTCAAGTGCATAGTATACTGCACCGTGGAACGTGCTATAATTTACTGAGACAAGTAACGTTGTAGACAATCCTATAGTACTAGCTATAGGCCTTGACCAAGGGAGTTGGAGAAAAACCAGATAGAATAACCCCTGTCCCTTTAGGAAAACAAGTGAGATTTACCTGTTGCAGCAAATTGGAGAGCTGTTTGCTAGACCCTCTAATTAAACACACTTGAACCCTTTAAAAGTGAAGATAATAGTCCCAGACAGACTACCAGAAAGAGTTGAAATGAACAGTAATATATTCCAGCAAAACACAAGCCAATGAGACAGTGAGGAACAGAGAGGCGATGAGTAAAGTGATAAGATGATTCCCTAAAAATCTTCCCACACATGCATGATTCAGCCAGCGCACGGACCACCCTTACCAATTCCCTGCCCAAAATCCAGCTTTCCCAGCCTTTTTCATGAATAAAAGTGCATTTTAGCGCTTCCCCAGCACCCAGGCGGCCAGGCCGCTTGGAGGCAGCTCCGCTTAGGGGTAGGCAGGCCGCTTGGGGGCGGGAGGGCTGCTTCTAGGCCCTAAAACACCCATACAACCCATTAAACCCTAAAAACCCTAAAGACCCATAACTTCACTAATAAACAAGATAGACACACATATGACATACCAAAATGAAAAGAAAATAAAGGAAAATAAGCTGAGACATAATAAGTGACCCTAGCTTAAGCCTACATAAGCACCACTAAGCAATAAACATCCGATAAATACCAATAATAACGCCATAACTACCCTATAAAACAAGGTGACCACCCATAAGGGATACCAAAATGAAGAGAAAAGAAAGGACATTAAGCTGAGACATAATAAGTGACCCTAGCTTAAGCCTCCATAAACACTAGTAAATATCTCCTAAATATGAAAAAATCCACTAATAACACCATAAACCCAATAACAACCTACATACCAAATCCCCCAAAATATGCACTCCAAAGGCCTACCCAGGTTTGGATCACCACATCCTCCCTCCAATCAAGAATTTCCCCATTCTTCCTTCACCAAAACCATGCTTGAACACCTATCCAGAATCTTTACAAACAGCTTATTTCTCTCTTCCACCAGATCTTATTCCATCCTAAGTGAACTTCTGAACCAGAAATCCAAGCTTCTTCTTTAAAACTTCTCTTGCACCATGCCTTTAAATTAAATCTATATATTTGAGAAGAATCTCTTTCTTCTGTTCCAGAATTCCAACTCTGGCTGTACCAGCCTCCAAAAATGAAAAGTGATATCCAGTTGACAAGTCTTCCCGACTATAACCTTCTACCAGCATAAAAATTTCCTCATTTTATAGTCTTGGGGGACTCAAAACCCTGAGTTTAAAGTCTTGGGGGACTAAAAGCCCTCAGTTTAAAGTCTTGGGGGACTAACAGCCCTCATTTTAATGTCTTGGGGGACTCCAAAAATCCTCAGTTTATAGTCTCTGGGGACTGAAAAAACCTGAATCACAGAACCCAGAACCAGAGATCAACCAGAAAAAGATTTAGAGAAGTAACTAACTATCTGGGGTAACTGTATATAGAGCTGCCAGCCCATCAGTCACCGCCAAACTTGCCATTACAAAATTCAGAAGTTCCCCCTTGGATCCTTCTGCCTTTAAACTTTCACATCTCACTGCCTCCCATTCCTCAGTCTATAGTCTTGGGGGACTTACCATCAACAATCCTCAGTTTAAAGTCTTGGGGGACTAACACAGTGTTCAGTTTAAAGTCTTTACGGACTACTTCTTGAAAAAATCTTGGAACCAGCCAGTTTAAAGTCTTGTAGGACTACTAGATCCACAGTAGTAAAATTAAATTCTTGAATAAATCTTTAAAAACCAGCCAGTTTTAAGTCTTGGAGGACTAACAGAATTTTCAGTTTAAAGTCTTGATGGACATCAAAAAATCTTGAGCCCTTAATTAAAAGATCAGTTTAAAGTCTTGAAGGACTTTCCAAAAAAATCTTGAAGATATAGCCCATAAATAAAAGATCAGTTTCAAGTCTTGAAGGACCTTCCAGAAAAAAAATCTTGAAGATATAGCCTATAAATCCCCAAACCAAGAACCATCAAAGCCAATGACCTCCTTTAACAAAAAAAACAAAATAAAACGGTATCCCCCAGCCAATTAATGAGCTGATCCCCTGATACCTTACCCACATCCAAGTGCATCTTGATGTGGTCACACCTAAAAAAAAAAAAATTATTTTTTATTTTTTATTTTGACTCCTCTTCTACCAAAAACATTGCCAGAGCCCTATCTTGAGCCTTTGAACAAACATAGCCTCCATAAAAAATTAAAAGAAAAAAAAGAGAAAAAAAGAAAATAATCTTGAATCCACCACTTTCACATCCAACACCCTAGAACCACATAGCAAAGCCAGCTTCAGGTCAACAGAAGAGATCACTGGGTGGGCTCCCTCCAATAAGTAAAAATGATGGGAGACCACCAGTGATCCACCACCAATCTAAAAGCACCAAAAGACATCCAATGCAATCCAGTTTAAAGTCATAGAGGACTAAAAACCTGAATCACAAAAAAACAACACTAGAATTCAACTAGAAAAAAACCAAAGGCTTGAAACAGACATTCTGGGGTAAATGTTCTACAGAGCAGTCAGCTCATCAGTTACCTCCACACTTGCCAAAATAAAATCTAGAAGCGCCCCTGGGTGCCTTCTAACAAAAACATAACATCCAACAAACTTTAACAAAACCAATAAACATGAGGGGTCCAGCACTTGAAGACCAAAAGAATTTCCAGTTTAAAGTCATGGTGGACTAAAAACCTGTTAAAGAAAAAAACCAATACTAGAATTCAACAAAATTAAGAGAAGGGGTTTGAAACAGACAATCTGGGGTAACTGTTGATAGAGCAGCCAGCCCATCAGTCACCCCCACACTTTCCAAAATAAAATCTAGAAGCCCCACCCCTGGTTACCTTCTAAAAAAAAGGATTTTCCAACAAAAATCTTCTCCCATAAAAAACCTTTAAAATTCTTGAAAGCCAAAAAAAACCAATTTAAAAATAAAATTTTGCAGTTTAACCTCATGCTGGAGGTGAAATAAAACCAATAATCTTTATTTTTATCTTCATTTTCTTTTAAATAAAATGCCCATCTTCACTTGAATTTTTCTTTTCTTCCATCTTCATTATACTAAGATTTTTTTTATATTTTTATTACGGGCGGGCCGCCCGATGTCGGAGGTGCCGCCTGAAGCGGTCTGGCCTCCTTTTTTTATATAGAGACTTGAACCAGAGAGACTGATAAGAATTCTACAAAACAAAAAAATCCTGACCAAATACATAGAGGCCAAATTAAGCAAAACCAAAACAAATTAATTAGTTAATCCTCATTTCGGAGGTATCAGATTCTTGAAATCCTAAGGTTGAAACCAATAAATTTTCCCCTAGGGCTTGAGCCCCCTAAGCTCCTCTTCCAATTCTGATATCCCAACATCAGACCTCCAAACAAATCTTCCATCCTCCTCCATACACTGAGTCTACCATATTTCACATTACCAGAATCCATAAATTCTCCACCCTGTGAAACATCTGGAACCTCCACCACATCTTTAAAATCAACCTCCATACCAGTGACATCAAAAACATCACAATTTTCTTCTTCCCTATAGGAATCTTGCTTAGAATCTGCAAAATCCTCCAGAATAACATCCATAAAATAAAAATAAAAATCCTCCTCCAAGCAGAGACCTTCTGATCTTGAGGGAACCACTTGAAAATAATCTTCCTCTATGAAAAAAAGATCCAAGATGGAATCTTTCTGTCCATCCAAAAATTCAACTGATACATCTTCCTCCAATAAGCCATTATCTGGTCTTGAGAAAGAAAAATAATCATCCCTCAACAATCATTCATCCACCACAGATTCCTTCTCAATATCCCAAAATCCTTCTTCATGACCAAACAAGTCCTCCTTCCCACATATTTCACCCAACCTTGAGGAAATACACTGATCCTCTAGTGTGTACATTTCCAAAACATCCACCGAAGCACATTCCTGAGATCCCACGGCATCCTTTGGAAAAAAAAATCAGTTTCACAAACATCATCAGAGTCCCCATCTTCCAAAATTGATGGCTCCAACACCTCCCTAGAAGCTGAATCTTCCACCACAGTCTCCTGAACCTCTCCATCCAACAGGATTTCCTCTCCAGATTCCACATCCCTATCCGTAATACCATCCAAGTATCCCAAAACAACCTCCTTCAGAATAGACATACCAGGAATCCTATTTTCCCCATTTGGAAGAGTCTTCATCAAGTCAGCCTTGAAAAGAATCTCCAAAACCTCCACCTTTACATCCCTACCCATGGCATTCCAAAATACATACTTGTCCCCATCTTTATGTGGTAATATATCATTATATACCAGATAATCCAGAGCCTCCCCAATCTCCTCCATAAATTCCCCATACTGAGAAAGAGAAGTTACACCACCTTTCAATTCCCACTTTCTAGCAATCCCATGAAGATCCACCATTGAGAATGTAGTAGGCCACCTTTTAACCATTTCAATCTTCAACTTCCCCCAGTCCTGACTCCTATATCCTTCCATACCAGAAACTTCATTTTCAACCTCCCTATTACCAATGAAAAAGATTACTTGCCTGACCATGTCCAACAGTGAGGCCCCATAAATCTCAGCAGCAACAACAAACCTAGCCAAAAACCTCTTTCCATCCTCTCCCAAAAACCTTGAACCATCCCAAGACTGAATCCTAACCATCCTAGCAATTCCAAGTTCCAGCCTCCAATCTCCACCAAAGATAGCCAAAGTCCCCCCCAGTAGCCTTAGAGACCTAGGAGGGACCAAAACCAACAGAAATTAAGACCCCTAGAACAACCACAAAGAGATATAGAACCCAATCCAAAATCCACCAAAGGAGATCCACCAAAGAGAGAAGCCTAGATCAACAGAGATTCCAAAAATCCAACAGATTCGTACCCCACGTTGGGCGCCAGAAATGTAGACAATCCTATAGTACTAGCTATAGGCCTTGACCAAGGGAGTTGGAGAAAAACAAGAAAGAATAACCACTGTCCCTTTAGAAAAACAAGTGAGATTTACCTGTTGTAGAAAATTGGAGATCTGTTTTCTAGACCCTCTAATTAAACACACTTGACCCCTTTAAAAGTGAAGATAATAGTCCCAGACAGACTACCAGAAAGAGTTGAAATGAACAGTAATATATTCCAACAAAACACAAGCCAATGAGACAGTGGGGAACAGAGAGGCAATGATTAAAGTGATAAGATGATTCCCTAAAAATCTTTCCACACATGCATCATACAGCCAGCTCACAGACCACCCTGACCAATTCCCTGCCCAAAATCCAGCTTTCCCAGCCTTTTTCATGAATAAAAGTGCATTTTAGCACTTCCCCAGCGCCCAGGTAGCCAGGCCTCTTGGAGACGGCTCCGCCTAGGGGCAGGCAGGCCGCTTGGGGGCGGGAGGGCCGCTTCTAGGCCCTAAAACACCCATACAACCCATAAAAACCCTAAAAACCCTAAAAACCCATAACATCAATAATAAACAAGATAAATACACATACGACACACCAAAATGAAAAGAAAATAAAGGAAAATAAGCTGAGACATAATAAGTGACCCTAGATTAAGCCTAAATAAGCACCACTAAGCAATAAACATCAGATAAATACCAATAATAACACCATAACTACCCTATAAAACAAGGTGACCACCCATAAGGGATACGAAAATGAAGAGAAAAGAAAAGACATTAAGCTTAGACATAATAAGTGACCCTAGCTTAAGCCTCCATAAACACTACTAACTATCTCTTAAATATGAAAAAATCCACTAATAACACCATAAACCCAATAACATCCTACATACCAAATACCCAAAATATGCACTCCAAAGGCCTACCCAGGTTTGGATCACCACAACGTAGTTGCAGAGTCTTACTAAGTCAAGTAAATTGTCAGGACTATTGACAAGTAATGAAGCAAGGAGCATGGGCACTAAATCACAAAAGAAAATTACCCAAGAGTCAAGGTGACTAGGCTCAGCGTTAGAATGAGTCAAACTTGGAAGTAGCGCTGAAACAAAGCAAAGGTACAGTCATGAGTGCATATGAGGAATATGAGTGAAAAAAGTTAATACTAGTGTTATTAAGCATAGGGTGTGATTAGGTGCTGTAGTAGTTACAAGCCATGTAAATAGTTTACTAATAAAATAGTTATTGTTTTACTAATGTGGTGCTAGAGTCAGCGCTGGAGATCTACTAGGGAACTGTGTCTTGAGCGCCGGAAAAGTATAAAAAGGAGGGCTATTTGATAGGGATAGGATATCACATCTAGTAAGAAAGAAAACATAACAATTGACAAATAATTAGTAAGCATACGAAGTAGTTAATAATTTTGGAGTCAAGTATAAGATATTAGTTTTTTTCTGTGATCATTTGTTTGAGAATATATTAGAGATATTTCTGAGTCTTTAGTCATTTGTGCATCTGTGTGTGTTGATTTCATATAGTATAGTGAAAGAACGCAACATAGAGAGAATATAAAGATTCAGTAGGATTGACTATTATTAAAGTTATTTTATTTCTATAATAAAGCATATTCAAAGAGAGTGCTTCAAAGGAAGTAGCTGTGGATATAGCACTTGTTAAGAATAGAAACATCCAGATAGTAATACTTATTTTTTTGTCTGATCTCTTAAATTATCTCTCAACTTATAAACTTTCTAATCAAATATTAGTTACACATTATTGCGCTGTCTATGAAAATAAGAGTTGCAGGTGCTTCTTTTTAGAAATTAAAAAAGAGAATCAACCCATCTCGCATTGTGTCTACTGCTTAGTATTTTAGAACTTTCTACAATTGTTGTCCCAACAGTGGCCTAATTGTAACTAGTGTTTTGATTAGATTGTTTGATTTTCAGGGTTTTGTCAAGAGGACGTGATCAAGCCAGCGCTTCAGCGGAAGAGTCGTAGTGTCTACAACAAAGTGGATCAATAGCCGTTATCAGAGGATAGAATAGAGCTGTATTGTGAATATAGTCAGGTTTAATTAACAAGTGTGTGTTTTTGTGATCTCTGTTTTGATTTTATATTTCAGAAATGGATCCTACTGCAACTACATCAAAGGGATGTCAGGAGAGGGTTAAATTGCCCAATTTGTTGGAATCGTTGCCACAGACGGTAACTACAATCATTAGGTGTAAAGATGAAAGCTTGCGTTTTGCGGGAATTAATACGAAGAAGTTTTTACGTAGGTTTGAACAAGCAGCTGAAGTTCATGGGGCGACTAAATATGATATGGTACGTCAAGTAATATTCTTTGTAGCTAATGAGTGCAAAGATGATTTAGAGGATATAAAGGGGCATGAAGAGCAAAATTGGTTAGCGCTAAAAGAACAGATGCTCAAGAGATGGCCAAAGGTTACCAAGGAAACTAAGTATACAATGAAGGACCTGGATGTCTTGGTAAAGAGGGTCAAAGCTAATAGGGGTGTTTGAGACCCTAAGGAATTTAAACGTTTTGGGGAATATTTTGATTGAATAGTGGAATACTTAGTCATTAATGAAGATTTTAGTGATGCTAATGCGCCTTTAACTTGGTTTTGTGAAGTTCTAGCACCAGAAGTTGAAGACTGGGCAAAGAGGTGCTTGGATAACAAAGGAAAGCTGGTCAAAAAGAGGGATGGAAATTATAAGTACCCTGGATTATAAGAAGTATTAATGGCACTGGAAGCTGAAATGAAGTTGCGTCAAGTTGAGCTTTGCGCAGCTAGGGTTGCTTTGGATAATGAGGAGAGGGATGAAGATGCATCTGTCATACAATTGCCTCCTCAGATGTTGTCTCCTAAAGATAAAGTTTTCACTTAGGAGCCAGATTCAGTTATGGCAAGGATTGATGAGTTGGAGAAAATAATAATTGAAAAGGCAAAGGCAAAAGAATTGTTTAGGCCCAAGAGTTCTCCTCAACCTTTGCATTTTGCTGCTATGGTGTGCTATTATTGTAATAATGAGGTGCATACTAGGATGAGGTGTAATGCGCTTCAAAAGGATAAATAGGAAAGGGTAGTTTACGAGGATGGGACTACGCTTATGTTGGAAGATGGGACTAAGCTTTATAAGGACAAGGATTGAGGAATGCAAGCCATGGTCATTGATCATATTAATAAAAAGTCTTTGGAAGGCAGGTCGAGTAAGGGCAAAGAGCCTGAAGCTAAAGAGAAGGGCAAGGATGCGAAGTCAGTCAATTTTGCAGTTACTTGCGCAGTGTTGGATTTTAAAGTAAAAGAAGGAGCAGTTGCAGCTCCACTTACTGCAGCACGTTTAGAGCAAAACACAAGAAAATGGCCCCACCAACGCTTAGTAGGCCAAGAAGGGCTGGTGCTAGGTATGCGAATCCAGAGGATATAGAGGAGGTAGGGTATACTACTAGAGAGAATACACCTGCGCCTATTGAGGATTTTGAAATGGATGGTATGGAATCAGCTGGTTATGTTGTGGGACATCAGGAAGAGGAACAACCTGTGATATTGGAGGAGCCAGAGGTAGTACAGCAAAGAGCGGTACCTGCTGAAGGAATACCGGGAGGAAGGCATAATACTCCAAAGAACCCACCTGGAAGAGCAAAAGCTGGTGTGAAGGCAACTTAACCTAAATGGAGAATGAAGTGCCTGGTTCACTCTGATTTTCCTAAGGCAGCTGAGGATTTAGTTGCGCAATGTTTGAAGATTACAGTTTCTGTTCCATTGGGGATGCTGACAGCAGTAGCACCGGATGTAGCAAATGGAATTGTGGATAAGTGCAGGAAGCAAAGGGTTTCTGATTGCGCTGAGTTTGATATAGGAGAACAGTTGATTCAGCCAGTTGTTGGATTGCCTAGGGCGCCACATTATGCAGGACCCTTAGGGTATTTAACAATTACTGTGAATGGTAAGCAAATTTAAGTGTTAGTGGATACAGGTTCACAAATCAATGTGGTGTCAGTAGATGAAGCGGTGGAGTTAGGACTACCTGTAAAAGATAGTGATGGCACTGTTGCAGGAATTAGTGGAGGTAGGTTGCCTGTTATAGGTGTAGCAGAGTATGTACGCACTAGAGTTGCCGGAGCCACAAGGGATATACAATTTTATGTTCCAATGGGTGTAGTTAAACCAGTTTTAGGCACACCATTTTTAATGGATTACTCTGCAACTATCTATTATTGTTTGAATAAGAAAATTGGAATAAGGATTATGGGTGATGATGGTGTTCCAGTAACAGAAGTCTTAGTAGTGCCTAAGGATGGTGGAAGGGAAACTAAGTACTCTGGAGCTGCGCGGCTAGAGAAAGAAAGAGAGTTTTATGAGGAAGTCTCAGATGATGAGATAGGGCAGCCCCCAGGAAGGCTCCAAAATTTTCATTAGGGACTGTAATTTAAGGTGTTACTATCTCCTAGGATGAGAGGAACCCGGATAGTGATCAGTCAGTCCAACAAGAAGGGATACGTAAAGCAGTACTTCATAGGTGTCTTAGGAATATTACAGTAGAATGTATTATACCTTAGCTTTTTATTTCTTTGATTATGGATTTTGTTATACTTATATTAAAAATAAAAGACAAAAACAGGATTTAAGTACAACCCGTAGTTATATTAGAAAGGGTTTGATTTTAAGTAACTAAGGAAGCAGCAAGAGCTGTTTTGAATCAAAGTATAAACCACTAGCTTTCAAGGTTGAACAATTGAATGTAGTGATGCCGGATTTGAATCCTCCTTTTCAGAGGCCGGCACTGTCTAGGAATCCTTATGATACTCCCTTAAAAAAGTTTCTGCCTGAATTTGCCCCTACTAGTAAGATTAAGATGGAAAGGCTTCAGACAGTTAATTTTGGACCAGAGGATTGGTTGTCTCAGGAAGAAGAAAAGTTATTTTTGCATGTTATGGCTCTTAGGGAAAAGGCTATTGCGTTTTCAGAAGAGGAAAGAGGTTTTTTGAAACACTCTTATGGTAAACCTTATATCGTTCCAGTTATACCTCATGCGCTGTGGCAGAAGAAGGCTTTTCCAATACCAGCGGCTATAAGAGAATAGTATATGGAATTAATCAGGGGAAGGTTAAAGTCTGGCTTCTATGAAAAGTCTATGTCAATTTATTCAAGTCCAGTGTTTTGTGTTGTTAAAGAAAATGGTAAATTAAGGGTTTTTCATGATCTTAGGGAGATGAACAAGGTTGTGGTAAAGGACGAAGGAATGCCACCAACACTAGAGGAGTTTGTGGATTCTTTTGCGGGATGTGCATGTTATGGATTAGGTGATATTATGGGAGGATATGATGAGCGGGAATTTGACAAATCATCCAGACCCATGACTACATTTGAAACACCACTGGGAGGCTTCAGGTTGAAAAGGTTACCGCAAGGCGCAACAAATTCTGTGGCGGTATATCAAGCACAGATGATGTGGATATTGCAGGATAAAATTCCAGATAATGTGGGAATTTTTATTGATGATGGAAGTATAAAAATACCAGCCAGTGATTATGATGGGGAGTTGTTAGAAGAGAATCCATATATTAGAAGGTTTGTTTTTGGAATATTCCATTACCCTGGATAGAGTGCTATTTAGGATAGAGGAGGCGGGATTAACGATCTCTGGATCCAAATTTGCTTGTTATTTTCCAAAGCTAGATATAGTGGGACATGTGGTATGCAAGGAAGGGAGAATCATTGCTGAATAGCAGAGGAATAAGGTACTTACATGGCCAAAACCAAGAAATACTACGGAAGTTAGAGGGTCTTTAGGCATTTGTACATATGTAAGAATGTTTATTCAAGATTTTGTTTTGTTGTCTTCAACTTTAAGGCGCTTAACGAGAAAATATGTTGTATGGGATTGGACGGAGGAATGCAAGGAGTCATTTGAGTTATTGAAAAGGATTGTAGGGAAATATATTCTTTTGAAGAAATTGGAGTATGGACCAGGCGCTGGGAAAATTACTCTAGCAGTGGATTCTAGTGTGTCCGCAGTGGGCGCAGTTTTGATGCAGGAGGATGAGGAAGGTAATGATAGACCTATCCTTTATCAATCTAAGAATTTCGCCAAAGTGGAGTCTAGGTAATCTCAGTCCAAGCTGGAGTTATGCGGAGTAGTAAAAATTCTTAAGAAGATACAATGGATGCTTTGGGGCCAAAATTTTGAGCTGCAGGTTAATGCGCTATTGTTGTTGCAAATGATTAGTAGCCCGAGTTTACGAGATGCGCCCATGATGAGGTGGGTGGCGCAGATTAATTTGTTTTCTTTTGATTTAGTTCATAAGCCGGGAAAATCGTTCACTATGCTGGATTCATTATCTAGAGTACCATTGTGTGAAGAAGACTTGGAAGCTGAAGAATTTGAAGAAGATAAGAGATGGGTAAATGGGATAGATTATTGTTATGAAAGATTTGGAACGAATGTCTGAAATGACAATAAACTAGTAGTGTGGAATAGCCTTAAAGACATAAAACTAGATGTTGATGATAAAAAGGATGTTTGTAGCAAGGGTAGTCTGAAGCTGGATTTAGGGAATGCTGAAGCTAACCTAGCAACAAGGAGTGCGCTAGGTGAGGCAGTGGAAGAGTCAGAGGATGAAGAAGATTCAAGGGGAAGTCAAGAAAGTAGTACTCATCCCAAAGAGGGAGGGTATTATGAAGACAACACATCTACTGATGACAGAGTAGAGTTGTTAAGGTTATATCTGGAAGGTAATAGTCGACCATATTTTTGCAATAAAAAGGTTTGGCCCAATATTGAGAAGCGGGCTAAAGGCTACTTTATTAAAAATGGGAAGTTATGGAAGAATCAAGCTTGGTCTCCTCAGTTAGTTGTTCAAACTATGAAAAGGAAGGAGAAGATACTCAGGGAGTTACATGAGAATTTAGGACATAGGGGTCAAGATGAGACGTATTGCAGAGTTAGGGAAAGATTCTGGTGGCCCAATATGAAAAATGAAGTAAGAGATTGGGTTAAATCTTGTCCTAAATGTCAGTGCAGGAGTTACAGAAAACCAAAAGAGAAATGTAGAGTGACAGAAAAAGATACTGTTTTTGGTAGGGTCAGTTTAGATGTAGTTCATATTAAAGAAGGGTGCTTTAAATACTTGGTAGTATCCAGGGATGATCTATCAGGATGGGTTAAAGCAGCGCTGTTGGTAAATTTTAAGGTGAGTAATGTAGCTGAATTCTTGAAGAATAAATGGGTTTATAGTTATGGGGCAATGAAGATGGTGACCGTAGATGGTGGAGCTGATTTTACTGGAGAATTCCAAGAGGTAGTCAAAGGTATTGGCGCAAAGTTACAAGTTGCAACACCATATTATCCTGAGGCAGAGGGAATGGTAGAAAGAGGGCATCAAGTTATAATGGATGCGCTAGTTAAATTATGTGGAAATAATGGGGCAAAATGGAAGAACTACTTGCCATTAGTTTTTTTTGTGGACAGGATTTCAGTTAAAAGGACAACAGGGCATTCACCATATGAACTTATGTTTGGTCAAAGGGCGGTATTACCTATTTATCTGGAGGCTGGATCTTTTCTAGGATTTGAATGGGATCAAGTGCGCTCAACTGAAGATTTTATTCTAGAAAGGGTAGAGCAGCTTGAAAGAAAAGATGAGTTTGTGGAGAAGGCATATGAAAGAATGATGCAGATCTGGGAAAAGTCAGTTAAATATTGGGATGAGCGCTTAGCGCATAGGTTAAGGAATCCATTTAACCCAGGAGATTTGGTTTTGGTTTATAATAGAACTTTAGAAAGCCAATTGGGGAAGATGTTTGCTGACAGATGGAATGGTCCTTATAGGATAAGAAAGCAGATAACTGGGGGGTCTTACTTACTGGAGGAACTGGATGGTACTGAATGGAAGCAATGTGTGGCTGAAAATCAGATCAAAAGATTCTACCCAAGGGGTGTTCCAGTGATATAAGATAACCTCCGGAATGAGGAAAAACTATAAGACTTACCTCTGAGAAAAGGCTAAACTATCAATGTTTTTTTTATGTTTTTTATATATGATATTTTATGTTACCTCCGGGAAGAGGGTAAACTAACAAGTTATGTTAAGCTTTGTTTTTCTAAGAGGACTCACAGGAGGCTTTGACACAGTTGTGACGGATAGATAGTGCAAACTGGAAGTTAGGCGGACTATGGCTGAACAGGCAACTGGCATAAGCACTCAGATGAGGGCGTAGAGGAAAATGAAATCTTGTATTTTCATTGTTTGAGGAGATATTACGAGATAGGAAATTGGATTAAAAGAGATGCATACCATGTAAATGCAAAAGACACTGGGAATTTAGGTAATGAGTTAACTAACCAGGAGTGGAATAACAATTTATAGATAGGGAACTCTACAGTTTTGTCACCGGACAACCTACGCACAAGGTCGAGGATGTTCCTGAAAGTGAGATGAGGGATTTAGAAACTTCTTCGAAGCACAGAGGAATGATTCAAGGAAATGATTCGAAGGTCACTCGAAGTAAGAGCTACAGGTTCGAGGTTTGTTCGAGAAGAATTATAGACTAGTTTCAAAGGTAATAGTAATTCTTAAAATCTCACGAAGGGTTGGAAACTCAATAATCAAAGATTTAGGATTTAGAAATGAATATTGAGAAAATAAAAGAAAGATACAATAACAATGATTTTAACTTAAAGATTTTACCACTATTAAATGTAAATACGTTTTTTATAATTTAATTCTGAGGAATATCGAACCAAATACCCAACCCCTTTTATATCCTTTGTTCCTCCTCGCATTGACCTCCCTTCCATTGCACCATTCCCATTCCATTGACCATTACTAACATACACTTAGACCCTCTTCGCTAAATATCCATCCATGCTCAATTTACCCCTTTTTAAATAATTAACAAAACTTTAATGAAAACTACTACTGTACTATTTTGTTGAACCTAGCGCTGTGCGTTGCTTATTGAAAAGGACTAAGGCACCCTATTGGGAGATTGACTAATTTAGATTTAGAGTTTAGGCTAGCGCAGCTAAATAGTAAGTACACAAAGGAAAATCACAGTTGCTATGGAGAATTGCTTTCTGCGCTTTGAGTATAGATTTAGGACTCGATATTATTGATTTAATGAGCTGCATTCGCCTTGAGTGTCACGTAGCGCGTGACAGATGCCCGGGTATAAGAATTGCGAACTCCGTTGAGCTTGAGCCATCTTCCCACACTAGTTTCCCTTCTTCTAATAATATTTTCCTCACTTATTAATTTCTCTTTTTTATAATGAACTGCCCCACTCCCACACCTACGCCTCCACACCCTAAAGCGGATGGGGGAATGATCACGCGACAGTTTTCACAAACTTGCACGGCTTGTGAAAGCATGGAGTATTTCTGTGTCGAAAGTACGGCGACTCGAGGCCCTCGCGAGAAATGCGAGTTTTGCCGTTGGCGACGAGTGGCGTGCAATGCGTTGACAAAGAACGCAGAGATCGAAAAGTGATTCACCAATACCAAGTTTTGGGTAATCCCTAAAACCAAAGAGGTGGTCGAAGACATTTGGGATGTCTCGATTGAAGATGAACAAGCGGTGGGGGAAAATGATAAGGAATTAAATAACGAGATCTCAACCTGGGTAACCCAGGCCACGATTTCGAAGCGAGGTGTCAAGGAAGAAGTCAACAAGTTGGTGGAGGATGATGAAGATGATGTCCCTGTTCCAGGGTGAGCACCCAAGAAACAACGGGTGGTCATCGAAGACGACGAGGAGGAGAGACAGGCAGAGGTCAAAGTGGCGCCAAGGTCGACGAGTAAGGTTTGCGGAAGAATTATGTGGGGAGGTTGACAAAATTATCGACGCTGCTTCCTTTGACGTGGCAGAGGAGCTCTTGGAGATGGGAGAGGTGGTTCCAGTAGGAGAGGAGGAGGTATTTGAGAAATGCAGGAAGGAGATAAGGGTAGTTTTGGAGAAAATGAAAAGATTGGTTCGAGAGAAATTAAAAGAAAATATTTGAAATGAAAAAGAGATGTAAAGAAGTAAAAAAATTTGTATTTTAGTTTTATTTTATTTTATTTTATTTTTATTTTTATTTTTTTTATTGTAGGTGAATATTATTAATTTTATAAGATTTGGGAGAGAGAGAAAAAGAAAGAAGAAGTTAAAAAAAAAATTTTAGAATTTGAAAGATGAAATTTAAAGAAAAAAGGTTGTTTAATTGAAGGAAGTTTTAATGTTTTAAAAGGAAAATTTTATGTAAGAAAAGAGAGAGAAAGAGAAACAGTTTTGTGATTGAGATGAGTTTGTTAAATTGAGGATTTAATGAAATAAGAATTTGTTATTTGCGAAAAGTTGTTGATTGATTTTTTTTTTTAATTTTTGTTGAAAAGAGAGGAAGAAGAAAGAGGAAAAGAAACAGAAACACAGAATTCGAAAAGAAGAATTATTATAGGGAGATTTTTAGAGGTTGAAGTTAAGTTCAAGGAAATGGTCGTGTCGTACAAGGTTTGATGATTCGAAGGAAAGAAAGTTTTAAAGCGAGAATAAATTTTATGAAAGAAAATTTTAAAGAGAATTTTAAATTTAAGAAAAGAATTTATTTAGAGAATTGAAAGAGAGAAGAAAGAAAATATTTAGAGAGATTTAAGAGTTTTTTTATTTTATTTTATTTATGTTTTATTCTATTTATTTTATGTTGTTTTATTTTATTTTATAATTTATATTTATTTTATTTAATTTTAATTTTGATTTTATTTTTAGTTAATTTTGGAGGAAATTTTATAGAAGGAGAAGAAGGAAAAAGAAGAGAGAAAAAAAGAAAATTTAAAATAAAGAAATTTTAAGGTTTTGGTTTTAAAGGGTATTTAAGATGAAAAGATTTTAGTAGTTCAGGGGCGTTAGACACATTGATGGCTGGTTCCCAGGATGTTTTGTCTGAGTCATTGAGGAAGCCTTCCCATTCCACGAGGTATTGAAGTTTCCCCTTGCGTATTCTTGAATCAAGGATACGGCTTACTTCCCACTCTAGATGATCTTCTACTTCGACCGGTTCCGGAGGGGGTTGGTTCTTGCCCGGGTATATTTCTCGAGCCAGTTCCAGGAGAGATACATGGAAAACAGGGTGAATTGCCTGCCATTTATGAGGTAACTTGAGTCAAAATGCAGTTTTAGAGACTTCAGAGTCAATTTCGAATGGTCCCAAGTGCTTTTCAGCCAGTTTCTTTGATGTTCTTGTTGTTCGAATGTTTTGTGCGTCGAGCCATACTTTCTCCCCTGGTTTAATGGAAGGAGCAGATTGTTGATGTTTGTCGGCCAGTTCCTTGTATCTTCGAATCGCTGATTCCAAATTTGTTTTAAGTTCTTCTTGGAGTCGTGATATAGTTCAAAGATAATGTTCCGCAGGATGATTAGTTCCTACATGGATTGAGTTGAATCGAGGATGTCGTCCATAAATGGTTTCGAAGGGAGATTGTTGTGTCGAAGAATGAGTCGAGTAATTATAAGCAAATTCGTCCAATGGTAACCATGTGGTCCAATCGTCTTGTTGGTAACTCACATACATTCGAAGATATTGTTCGAGGATTTGGTTAACTCTTTCTGTGTGACCATCGGTTTCAGGGTGATAGGCCGTGGAGAGATTCCTCGTGATATTGAGTTGTCGACACAGTTGGGTCCAGAATGTGGATACAAACAATGAGCCTCTATCTGAAATAATATCATTTAGTAAGCCGTGTTTAAAAAATACATATTCTAGAAACAATTTTGACAAATCTTCTGCTGTAGCAGTAGTAGTGGTTTTAATGAAAATAGACATTTTTGAAAATCTATCTAATATTACTAATATAGCATCAAAATCATTAGACATAGGAAGTTGAGAAATGAAATACATTGATAAAGATTCCCAAGGTTTAGAGGAAATAGGAAGTGGTTGAAGCAACCCATGCTTCCGGTGACGGGGAGCCTTATTCCTATTACATTCGTAACAAGCTTTTATATAGGCATTTATTTCCCTGGTCATACCTGGCCAGAAGAAATCCCTCGCTATTAACCGGTAGGTTTTATCAACCCCAAAATGACCAGCTAATGGAGAATCATGTCGACTGTTTAAAATCCATAGTTTTATCTCATTGTTGTCAGGTATGACTACTCTACCTTCGAAGACTAATAGACCTGATTCAATACTAAATCTTTTGGGCCCTTGCTTCGAGAGTATTTTGTCTTTTAACCCTAAACAATATTTGTCCTTCGACTGAGCTTCAAGGATGTTGGATAGTGGATTTCGAAAAGATTGAATTGTCATCTAATTAAGTTGATGAGTCGTTAACATTGATTCGTTGAAGATTGATTGCACATTTGCTGGGTTCTTTTCAGAAAATGCGTCCCCCTGCTGTGGGTAAACGTCGTCCCAACGTGACAAGATATCTGGGACAATGCAGTTTTTTCCTGGGCAATAGAAAATAGAGAAAGAAAATTCAGACAAAAATTCAGACAAACCTGGCTTGACGCCTGGTTAACACTTTAGAAGACATGAAGTATTTCAAAGCATTATGATCTTTTAAGATTTGAAAAGGACTATCTAGGCTGAGAAGAAAAGAACGCCATTTTTTAAGACAATGGATAATAGCTAAAAGCTCTTTGTCATGAATTTCATAATTTAATTCTGCGGCTATGAGTTTGAATGACTCAAAAGCAACAGGATGAAACAAATTTGTTTCAGGATTTAATTGGGAGATAACCCCTGCAATAGCATAATTGCTCGCATCCGTCTCAACTATTGTTGAGGCAGAAGGATCAAAATGTCGAAGACTTGGGGCTGTGGTGAACGCCATTTTTAGTGCTTCAAATTCCTTTCTTGCTGTAGAAGTAAAAACAAAAGGAATGTCTTTTCTAAGAAGAGAAGTAAGATTGGAAATATTTTTAGAGTAATCTTTAATAAATCTTCTATAGAAGTTTGCAAAACCCAAAATCCTTGGAGTGATTTAATGTTTTTGGGCTCAGGCCATTCCAGGATTTTCTGGACTTTTTTGTCATCCATGACTAAACTGTCACCGGACGACCTACGCACAAGGTTGAGGATGTTCCTGAAAGTGAGATGAGGGATTTAGAAACTTCTTCGAAGCACAGAGGATTGATTCGAGGAAATGATTCGAAGGTCACTCGAAGTAAGAGCTACAAGTTCGAGGTTTCTTCGAGAAGAATAATAGACTAGTTTCAAAGGTAATAGTAATTCTTAAAATCTCACGAAGGGTTGGAAACTCAATAATCAAAGATTTAGGATTTAGAAATGAATATTGAGAAAATAAAAGAAAGATAAAATAACAATGATTTTAACTTAAAGATTTTACCACTATTAAATTTAAATACATTTTTTTATAATTTAATTCTGAGGAATATCGAACCAAATACCCAACCCCTTTTATATCCTTTGTTCCTCCTCGCATTGACCTCCCTTCCATCGCACCATTCCCATTCCATTGGCCATTACTAACATACACTTAGACCCTCTTTGCTAAATATCCGTCCATGCTCAATTTACCCCTTTTTAATTAATTAACAAAAATTTAATGAAAACTACTACTGTACTATTTTGTTGAACCTAGCGCTGTGCGTCCCTTATTGAAAAGCACTAAGGCACCCTATTGGGAGATTGACTAATTTAGATTTAGAGTTTAGGCTAGCGCAGTTAAATAGTAAGTACACAAAGGAAAATCGCAGTTGCTATGAAGAATTGCTTTCTGCGCTTCGAGTATAGATTTAGGACTCGATATTATTGATTTAATGAGCTGCTTTCGCCTCGAGTGTCACGTGGTGCGTGACAGATGCCCAGGTATAAGAATTGCGAGCTCCGTTGAGCTTGAGCCATCTTCCCACACTAGTTTCCCTTCTTCTAATAATATTTTCCTCACTTATTAATTTCTCTTTTTTATAATGAACTGCCCCACTCCCACACCTACGCCTCCACACCCTAAAGCGGATGGGGGAATGATCACGCGACAGTTTTCACAAACTTGCAGGGCTTGTGAAAGCATGGAGTATTTCTGTGTCGAAAGTACGGCGACTTGAGGCCCTCTCCAGAAATGCGAGTTTTGCCATTGGCGACGAGTGGCGTGCAATGCGTTGACAAAGAATGCAGAGATCGAAAAGCGATTCACCAAGACCAAGTTTTGGGTAATCCCTAAAACCAAAGAGGTGGTCGAAGACATTTGGGATGTCTCGATTGAAGATGAACAATTGGTGGGGTAAAATGATAAGGAATTAAATAACGAGATCTCAACCTGGGTAACCCAGGCCACAAGTTCGAAGCGAGGTGTCGAGGAAGAGGTCAACAAGTTGGTGGAGGATGATGAAGATGAAGCCCCTGTTCCAGGGCGAGCACCCAAGAAACGACAGGTGGTCATTGAAGACGACGAGGAGGAGAGACAGGCAGAGGTCAAAGTGGCGCCAAGGTTGACGAGTAAGGTTTGCGGAAGAATTATGTGGGGAGGTTGACACAATTATTGACGCTGCTTCCTTCGACGTGGCAGAGGAGCTCTTGGAGATGGGAGAGGTGGTTCCGGTAGGAGAGGAGGAGGTATTTGAGAAATGCAAGAAGGAGATAAGGGTAGTTTTGGAGAAAATGAAAAGATTGGTTTGAGAGAAATTAAAAGAAAAGATTTGAAATGAAAAAGAGATGTAAAGAAGTAAAAAAATTTGTATTTTAGTTTTATTTTATTTTATTTTATTTTTATTTTATTTTTTTTTATTGTAGGTGAATATTATTAATTTTTTAAGATTTGGGAGAGAGAGAAAAAGAAAGAAGAAGTTTAAAAAAAAAATTTTAGAATTTGAAAGATGAAATTTAAAGAAAAAAGGTGGTGTAATTGAAGGAAGTTTTAATGTTTTAAAAGGAAAGTTTTATGTAAGAAAAGAGAGAGAAAAAGAAACAGTTTTGTGATTGAGATGAGTTTGTTAAATTGAGGATTTAATGAAATAAGAATTTGTTGTTTGCGAAAAGTTGTTGATTGATTTTTTTTTTTTTAATTTTTGTTGAAAAGAGAGGAAGAAGAAAGAGGAAAGAAACAGAAACACAGAATTTAGAATTTAAGAGAATTTGAAAAGAAGAATTATTATAGGGAGATTTTTAGAGGTTGAAGTTAAGTTCAAGGAAATGGTCGTGTCGTACAAGGTTTGATTATTCGAAGGAAAGAAAGTTTTAAAGCGAGAATAAATTTTATGAAAGAAAATTTTAAAGAGAATTTTAAATTTAAGAAAAGAATGTATTTAGAGAATTGAAAGAGAGAAGAAAGAAAATATTTAGAGAGATTTAAGAGTTTTTTTATTTTATTTTATTTATGTTTTATTCTATTTATTTTATGTTGTTTTATTTTATTTTATTATTTATATTTATTTTATTTAATTTTAATTTTGATTTTATTTTTAGTTGATTTTGGAGGAAATTTTATAGAAGGAGAAGAAAGAAAAAGAAGAGAGAAAAAATGAAAATTTAAAATAAAGAAATTTTAAGGTTTTGGTTTTAAAGGGTATTTAAGATGAAAAGATTTTAGTAGTTCAGGAGCGTTAGAAACATTTATGGCTGGTTCCCAGGATGTTTTGTCTGAGTCATTGAGGAAGCCTTCCCATTCCACGAGGTATTGAAGTTTCCCCTTGCGTATTCTTGAATCAAGGATACGGCTTACTTCCCACTCTAGATGATCTTCTACTTCGACCGGTTCCGGAGGGGGTTGGTTCTTGCCCTGGTATATTTCTCGAGCCAGTTCCAGGAGAGATACATGGAAAACAGGGTGAATCGCCTGCCATTTACGAGGTAACTTGAGTCAAAATGCAGTTTTAGAGACTTCAGAGTCGATTTTGAATGGTCCCAAGCGCTTTTCAGCCAGTTTCTTTGATGGTCTTGTTGTTTGAATGTTTTGTGCGTCAAGCCATACTTTGTCGCCTGGTTTAAAGGAAGGAGCAGATTGTCGATTTTTGTTGGCCTGTTCCTTGTATCTTCGAATTGCTGATTCCAAATTTGTTTTAAGTTCTTCTTGGAGTCGTGATATAGTTCAAAGATAATGTTCCGCAGGATGATTAGTTCCTACATGGATTGAGTTGAATCGAGGATGTCGTCCATAAATGGTTTCGAAGGGAGATTGTCGTGTCGAAGAATGAGTCGAGTTATCATAAGCAAATTTGGCCAATGGTAACCATGTGGTCCAATCGTCTTGTTGGTAACTCACATACATTCGAAGATATTGTTCGAGGATTTGGTTAACTCTTTCTGTTTGACCATCGGTTTCAGGGTGATAGGCCGTGGAGAGATTCCTCGTGATATTGAGTTGTCGACACAGTTGGGTCCAGAATGTGGATACAAACAATGAGCCTCTATCTGAAATAATATCATTTAGTAAGCCGTGTTTAAAAAATACATATTCTAGAAACAATTTTGACAAATCTTCTGCTGTAGCAGTAGTAGTGGTTTTAATGAAAATAGACATTTTTGAAAATCTATCTAATATTACTAATATAGCATCAAAATCATTAGACATAGGAAGTTGAGAAATGAAATACATTGATAAAGATTCCCAAGGTTTAGAGGGAATAGGAAGTGGTTGAAGCAAACCATGCTTCCGGTGACGGGGAGCCTTATTCCTATTACATTCGTAACAAGCTTTTATATAGGCATTTATTTCCCTGGTCATACCTGGCCAGAAGAAATCCCTCGCTATTAACCGGTAGGTTTTATCAACCCCAAAATGACCATCTAATGGAGAATCATGTCGACTGTTTAAAATCCATAGTTTTATCTCATTGTTGTCAGGTATGACTACTCTACCTTCGAAGACTAATAGACCTGATTCAATACTAAATCTTTTGGGCCCTTGCTTCGAGAGTATTTTGTCTTTTAACCCTAAACAATATTTGTCCTTTGACTGAGCTTCGAGGATGTTGGATAGTGGATTTTGAAAAGATTGAATTGTCATCTAATTAAGTTGATGAGTCATTAACATTGATTTGTTGAAGATTGATTGCAAATTTGCTGGGTTCTTGTCAGCAAATGCGTCCCCCTGCTGTGGATAAACGCCGTCCCAACGTGACAAGATATCTGGGACAATGCAGTTTTTTCCTGGGCAATAGAAAATAGAGAAAGAAAATTCAGACAAAAATTCAGCCCACCTGGCTTGACGCCTGATTAACACTTTAGAAGACATGAAGTATTTCAAAGCATTATGATCTTTTAAGATTTGAAAAGGACTATCTAGGCTGAGAAGAAAAGAACGTTATTTTTTAAGACAATTGATAATAGCTAAAAGCTCTTTGTCATGAATTTCATAATTTAATTCTGCGGCTATGAGTTTGCGTGACTCAAAAGCAACTGGATGAAACAAATTTGTTTCAGGATTTAATTGGGAGATGACCCCTGCGATAGCATAATTGCTCGCATCCGTCTCAACTATTGTTGAGGCAGAAGGATCAAAATGTCGAAGAATTGGGGCTGTGGTGAACGCCATTTTTAGTGCTTCGAATTCCTTTCGTGCTGTAGAAGTAAAAACAAAAGGAATGTCTTTTCTAAGAAGAGAAGTAAGATTGGAAATATTTTTAGAGTAATCTTTCATAAATCTTCTATAGAAGTTTGCAAAACCCAAAATCCTTGGAGTGATTTAATGTTTTTGGGCTCAGGCCATTCCAGGATTTTCTGGACTTTTTTGTCATCCATGACTAAACTGTCACCGGACGACCTACGCACAAGGTTGAGGATGTTCCTGAAAGTGAGATGAGGGATTTAGAAACTTCTTCGAAGCACAGAGGAATGATTTGAGGAAATGATTCGAAGGTCACTCGAAGTAAGAGCTACAAGTTCGAGGTTTCTTCAAGAAGAATAATAGACTAGTTTCAAAGGTAATAGTAATTCTTAAAATCTCACGAAGGGTTGGAAACTCAATAATCAAAGATTTAGGGTTTAGAAATGAATATTGAGAAAATAAAAGAAAGATAAAATAACAATGATTTTAACTTAAAGATTTTACCACTATTAAATTTAAATACATTTTTTTATAATTTAATTCTGAGGAATATCAAACCAAATACCCAACCCCTTTTATATCCTTTGTTCCTCCTCGCATTGACCTCCCTTCCATCGCACCATTCCCATTCCATTGACCATTACTAACATACACTTAGACCCTCTTTGCTAAATATCCGTCCATGCTCAATTTACCCCTTTTTAATTAATTAACAAAACTTTAATGAAAACTACTACTGTACTATTTCGTTGAACCTAGCGCTGTGCATTGCTTATTGAAAAGGACTAAGGCACCCTATTGGGAGATTGACTAATTTAGATTTAGAGTTTAGGCTAGCGCAGTTAAATAGTAAGTACACAAAGGAAAATTGCAGTTTCTATGGAGAATTGCTTTCTGCGCTTTGAGTATAGATTTAGGACTCGATATTATTGATTTAATGAGCTGCTTACACCTCGAGTGTCACGTGGCGTGTGACAAGTTTGATTCTTATTTACATTGAGTATTTCTGTATTGCAGTAAAGGCAGTAAAGTTTTTTTTGATTTAAAGTTAATTTAGGAATTTTTTTAGGGTTTAAATTTTTTTAAAGAAAGTAGAGGAAGTGAAGTTAGGCGCTCTAAATTTAGAAGACAAGTAGTATGGAAGACAGGTGTAAAAGAATAGCTCCATGTCTAAAATGATTATTTAAAGGCATAGAAAAAAAAATAGAAGATGAAGATGAAGACTATGTACAGGGATAATTGACAGAGAAGGCTCATAAGGAGAGTGCTAGTGGACTATTCAGTATCGCGGTTAAAACTATTAGGACATCCTCTCCAGTCTTCAGGCATGACAAAACAACGGGGATTGGCAGGGAATCCAAGAATAGTTGATGAGCTGATTTCCTTCATTAGTTGACCTATCACTTCTTTATGTGTGTAGTGAGCTTCAAGTTCAGCGTCAGTAAATGCTGGTGCGTTATAATAGGATAAAGACATAGCATCATATATAAGACAAAGTCTTGAAAACATTTGCTTGGAATGGAAAAATGGTAAAGGAATAGGAGCTCATCCCAGTGAGATGGATTCATTGAATCCTGAAAAAGAGTCAGTGGGAAAGGATAAAGTAAGTATAATGAATTTTACTTACATTCTAATAAGTTTTGTGTGCGCGCTGATGGCAAAGTAATGGTAACCGCATCAGGAGCAGCTTTAGTGGAGCCTGAGCGTATGGAAGCATTAGAGCTTGGAGTGGAAGAAGGCGCAGTGCTAGGCTGGATAGATATTTTGCACCTGGGAAAACTAGGAAACAATGGTGATTCATAAGGAATGTTATTATTAGTAGATATAGTGGGACTAGTGGTTGTGATTATGGGGTTGCAACTAGTAGATCTAAGTGGAAAGTGAATATATCCAGTAGTCTGAGGAGTATTCTGGTTTAGAGAGATATTGCAAGTTTTGTGGTATCTAAAGCAATTGTCACAGGCAGGTCTAAAGGAGGAATACCCCCGGGGTTTAGAAAAATTACAATGAAAGTTGCGGCGTTTACAAAACAAGCACGCTTGATCTTTGGGAACCTTACGGTATTGAGTCATGATATTTGGATGAAGGTGATTTAGTTTATTAGATGGGCTATTTATAAGTTCATAATGGAATTATAGAGGAGACATCAGTTGCACAATGTCTGACTTAAGCGCTGAATGGTTTCTAAGAAGGATGTGAAAGATTTTTGTCATAATGAAGGGACCAAAGAAAGGAGAATCTTTCATGGTCAAGGAAAAGTCATATATTGTGAAGATCTGAAGATTTCAAGAGAGAGCATGCATATATGACACAGGGGATGTATTTTCTGCTATAGAAAGTAGCAACGATCTTAAGTTTATTTTGTATTTGTTGTTTCATCTTTCATAGGCACTTAGTAGAAAGGTGCTCTGCTTAGAAAAAGGATGATATTTTTGGGGGCAACTCATCTCGCAGTTGTAGAGCTCTCACAGGAAAGTTAAGATGAGAAAAAAAAATATATATAAATATATAAATATATATTGCAATTTTTTTCTTTTTACAAGGCTATATACACGTAACAAGGAATAAATACAAAGAAGATTTTTTTTAGTATTCTGTGTCATCAAGGATAGGGATGCAGAAAGCCCAGTAGTTGACAGCCTCTTGCATGTTCTGTTGCAAGATGGTTATAAGCTGTTTTTGTTTGTTATACTTGGTGTGAGTATAAACTGGGACCAACTCAAGGAATTCTTTGACAGCAGTTATCATGTTGTTCATACGACACATGGTCGCATCATATGGTGCACAGGCAATCTGCTCTGCAAAGTCCCAGTTTTGAGCCATGGGGGGCTCTTCCTCATTGACGTCAGGAAGAATTTTGGTAGGCCATTTGTCCAGGATGATGGCATCATAGACTGGCTGTATAGCAGTCCAGTCAGGGGTTGGCGTACAAGGAGTACACTCTGTATTTGGTTTGGTATCCCAGACAGGATCTTCTTCCAAGGCTGGAAGGAATAGAGGGAGGTTAGGAGGCGGAGACGTTTCAGCATAAGGTGTGCCTGGCGCATTCTAAAAGAGAAAATAAGAAAAAAGAGATCTTGGAACAGAGGCGACGCTACTGGGTTTAGTTTTGGGGTAACCAAACTTGGCTCGTTTGTTGCCAGGTGGGGTGTAAGGAGTAGGCACAGGGCGCTTGATGGTCATGTGACTCATCATATTTGTAGCGGAAGTTTTAGGGTCTAGGCGCGCAAAAGTGGGAAGCCCATTGTAACTACACTTCTTTTTGCATTTTTTACAGTAATTGCATGACTAGAAAAGAAAGAAATGGAATTTAGTAATAAGAAGTAAGGAAGGAAGAAAAGTGAGGAGAACTTACGCTAAAGAAATCATTGCCATGGCGGGCTTTTGAGAAGTGGAAGGGAGTTATGCCATTCTAGATGCAGCGGGTGCATCTTGTCTAACCCATAAGTGTAGTTACTTGCGTCGTAGGGGAAGCAGCAGGGGGCTAAGTGCACAAAAACTGTTGAATTGTGTCCACAACGTTGGCGGTATTGTCAGTGTTAATATTGGTTTTTCTAGTATTCATAGCAAAGAAGTATAAAAAAGCAGGAGAACATAAAGATAAGGATTTTTAATGAGTAAGGGAAGAAGACTCTGCAAGATGCAGATATTTTTAGGCTCCTGGTGACAGTCACGAGTAGAGGGAGGATGTGGTACATGCCTTGCAGGTAGCATGATTTTGGATTAATCAGCTTGCATAGTCCAGGAAGAACAAAGGGAGTTAGCACAGTAGGTAGTGCTAAAATATAATATGTATTTGTGTGTTTCGAAGAACAAAGGGAAAGAGAAGTGAGGAAAAGGATTCAGGGTCTGTGTGCTTGGATTTTGGAGCAGGATGTTCCACACAATGTGGAATTGTGTGTTATCAATTTAGGACCATGAGCGCTAAACAGTATGGATTTGGATTCTCCAATTATTGTGTGTTACACATTAAGGAAGGAGTTATGGCTTAAGGAGGGACTCAAGTGCATACTATACTGCACCCCGGCAAGTGCTATAATTTACTGAGACAAGTAACGTAGTTGCAGAGTCTTTCTAAGTCAAGTAAATTGTCAGAACTATTGACTAGTAATGAAGCAAGGAGCATGGGGACTCCATCACAAAAGAAAATTACCCAAGAGTCAAGGCGACTAGGCTCAGCGTTAGAATGAGTCAAACTTGGAAGAAGCGCTGAAACAAAGCAAAGGTACAGTCATGAGCGCTATGAAGAATATGAGTGAAACAATTTAATACTAGTGTTAGTAAGCATAGGGTTTGATTAGGTTCTGTAGTTGTTACAAGCGGTGTACATAGTTTACTAATAAAATAGTTATTGTTTTACTAATGTGGCGCTAGAGTCAGCGCTGGAGATCCACTAGGGAACTGTGTCTTGAGCGCCGGAAAAATATAAAAAGGAGGACTATTTGATAGGGATAGGATATCACATCTAGTAAGAAAGAAAACATAACAATTGACAAATAATTAGTAAGCATACAAAGTAGTTAATAATTTTGGAGTCAAGTATAAGATATTAGTTTTTTTCTGTGATCATTTGTTTGAGAATATATTAGAGATATTTCTGAGTCTTTAGTCATTTGTGCATCTGTGTGTGTGGATTTCATATAGTATAGTGAAAGAACACAACATAGAGAGAATATATAAATTCAGTAGGATTGACTATTATTAAAGTTATTTTATTTCTATAATAAGGCATATTCAAAGAGAGCGCTTCAAGAGGAAGTAGCTGTGGATATAGCACTTGTTAAGAACGGAAATATCCAGATAGTAATACTAGTTTTTTTCACTGATCTCTTAAATTATCTCTCAACTTATAAAATTTCTAATCAAATATTAGTGTTACACATTATTGCGCTGTCTTTTAAAATAAGAGTGGAAGGCGCTTCTTTTTAGAAATTTAAATGGAGAACCAACCCA
The DNA here is from genome assembly GCA_030280995.1 of Hemileia vastatrix. Taxonomy (NCBI): domain Eukaryota; kingdom Fungi; phylum Basidiomycota; class Pucciniomycetes; order Pucciniales; family Zaghouaniaceae; genus Hemileia; species Hemileia vastatrix. The sequence goes on along the minus strand of JASXTE010000018.1, from coordinate 8,191,665 downwards.
TCTCGCATTGTTTCTACTGCTTAGTGCTTTAGAACTTTCTACAACGGCAACTCAAAGCTTTTTCTTGGACTTGAAGTATTTTTGTGTGGCTGGCTAGGTGGATCAACTTCTTCATTTGGTGTTTTCTCATTCTCATAAGAATAAGTAGCTTCATCATCTGTTGAGTTAAAGAAGCTTCATATTTCAAATTTTCATCATCATCTTCATCTTCTTATACTTCTTCTATTTTTGAACAAGATTCACTTTTATTTGAAGCTTTGGATTGATCATGGATTTTAGAGCTGTATTACAAGATAAGAAAAATATAATGAATAATTAATTAAAAATTAAAAAATTTGGAGATAGATATATATACTAATATAAAATGGTTTGCTATATTACTCATGAAAGAAATGACATACCTTTTAAACACATTTTGGCTAGTTTGTTTAGATTTTTGAGATGTTGCATAAGAGGAATCATTGGCAGGAGGAGTTATAGTAGCACTGACAAAACTAGAGCCCTTAGATAGTATCATTCTTTTTGATTGTCAAATAATAGTCTTATCTCCCTTTTGAGATGTTGATAAATGACCTTCAGGGTCAGCTCATTCACTATCATCATTGTCTTTGATGATAATGACATCATCAGGAGGAATGATACCTTTTCATTAGCTGAATTTGATTTAGTTTTAAAGAAAAAGGATCAATAATATATCCTACTGAGTTTAAAGAAGTTAATATAAAATACTTGCTTACATTTATTCTAGGTCATAAATTTATTCAAGCACATTGTTATATGCATTTGGAATATAAGATGGCAAAGGCTTCTGGATAAGAGTTGAAAGTAGTTCTTCAGTTTTGCCTCTAGAAAATTCAAGTATCTTTCCATATTGAGATTGGAAAATTTCAGTTCTTTATTTGGCAAGAGAAGGGGGGTTTAGATGCATTCCTAGAGGTGGTTGTTTCTTGAGTTTGAAGGATTTGAATTGAGAATGCTGATGAGATTTTGTAAAATAACTACGTGGTGCTAATATAAAAAATATATTAATGGATAAGAACATTTAGTGTAAGAAGATACAAGAGATAAAGAAATAGAACTTATATAAAGGAGGTTTGTCTTTTTCATGAGGCATTTTAATGACTTATTACTTAAATAAAATTAAAAATTCTTATATCAAAGTAATTTTCAGCCTAGGTCTCTCCAGGATTGAGTAATTCTTATGTTTAAAATAAGATTACCTTAATTTATTTAATATTATTACTTAAAAATAAGGTTAAAATACTTATATATGTGGTTATAATACACATATATATAATTAATACACCATTATATGACTTATAGTAGTTTAAATAACTTATACATAGCCTAATAGTATTTATTAAGGTGTTAATGGAGTCATAATATACTTATCTTAAGTGATATTATGTAATTATAGACATACATAAGCTTATATGTATACCTAAACCTCATATTCAGTGAAATATGTAGTTATATTATGTATATTTAGGTCTATAAGTTGGTTTTAACCTCTTAATAGTCTATAAACTTTATTTTTATGCTAATTTTAGGTTATATGGGCATATTCAGTGGACTCACAAGGCCTAAACAAGCATATACACCTATTTCAGGCGCATATATCCAGTTTGGACAACTTTATCTGCTTCCTTGGATAGATTTTCACAGGTTTATGGGTTGGGATATGATTACTGGGTTAATATGGATGCTTGGGGATGTTATTGGGGGCTTTAAGAATTAGTTTTATTCCTTTATATGCTTTGGGTTTCATTATATACTCTTTGGATGAGTTATTTTACCTGTTTCTTTATGGCATCTGCTTTGATCTGTTTATTATATTTATGGTATGGGTCATTGGTATCATTAATTGTGATGGAGAGTCCTTAATGCAGGTCTGGTTGTTGAAACTTCTTGAAGTGGATGCCATGGGGAGGTTATGGGCCTTCACAGTGCTGTAATTTCCAGGGATAGCAGTGACATCATCTGGATTTAAGGTCTGTCCACTCCAGTAGTTTTTGGTATAATTAAGGGAGGATTTGACGGGTTATTGGAAATCACTTACTTACTACACTTCAAACAAACACTATTACACAATTATCATCATATATTAATATATTATAAAGCATTTATAAGTTGATATTATCTTTATATAAGCAATAACCATATTTTATTGATCTGTTTTCCACCACTAGCACGCATAAAAATCCAAGTATTGTAAGTTTATATTGAGAATAACTCTTTTATTAGTCATCCCATGAGGTTTAATCACTAAATAACTTATCAAAAAGTAGTTGGACCATTTATATTTACTATTAAATCATACTTAGATACTAGCACACACTGTCAATTGGGGGTCTTTCCTTAATTATTACTTGTTATTTAGTATAAGCCTTAGGAGGTGATTTTAACTCTAGTATAGCTCAAACAAACCAAATATTTGGGTCTTCAGAACATTAGTGGGACATCATAACTCAGTGATTGGGGAAAAGAACCCTTATAATAATTGTACTAATTCTTTATAATAAAAATCTGGTATTTACAGTACTAACTGTACCCAATATAAACCCAATTTCACTTGGTATTTGGTCACAAATATAACACTGAATTAAATTAGTATTTGTTTAAAGCATTTCAAGCTAAATATTAACCCTTATAAAAGTCTAGTTAAACTGATTATTTTATTTTAAACAGATTTTTTCAAATTTTTCTTATATTTTATTTAAATAAATAAAGATATAAATTCAGGGTAAGCTCCAGTGTTTTTATTAGTAATTTTATTGCTAATATTTTTTGTCTACTAATTACCTTATAGGTTTCCCTTTTTTAGATTTGAAAAAAAAAATTATTTAAGACACAATGAGTTCTCGACAGGACAATGTAAGTGAAAAACCTGCTTATAACACCAGGTCTAAAGCTAAAAATATTGCTCCAGGAAATCACCATGGAGGGTCAATCCTACCCAAAACCAGAGTCTATGAGTATAGCGGAAAAGGATGCCCTTCTAAAAAAGATAACAATTAAAAAGACTTCACCTCCTCTGCGGCATCAACAGTCCCATCTGGCCAGGAAGGTTCTGAAACAAGAGTAATCAAATTCTACCTTGGTAAAAGAGGTAGAGCAGTTGCAAAACAACTGCAAGGTGGGGTTCCAACAAATGAATCAAACCTTGGCAGAGTTAAAGGTAGGGAAGCCATGCCAACAACCCCCTACCCAAGGAGAGTCACATCATTCCCAAGAAAAAATCTTGCTAGAGAAATGGAAGTGAGATTTGTTCCATCAGCAGTGGTCTAGCCACAATTGCAACAGGGATCCACTCCCTGATCAGATTGCCTCAGCTAACCCATAAAAAGGAAAGCAAGAGTGCCAAAATTCAGGGCTTTCTCCTATCCTGTGGTAAGTAGATTACCCTCTCATATTTAACACAATACTTATAATTACAATATAGTTAATGTTATTAATGTAAAATATGTACAGAAAATTGAGGAGGACTTAAGACAATTAAGTTTTGATGTAGATACACCTGATTTATCTTTTGTTAATAACAAAAGTACTAATTATAATAATAATACAGTTAACCATCAGTTGTCACCACTTATTAGTGAGATGATAAGTTTGAAAAACAGTGAAAACATTGAGAAGGAAGACATGGAGTATTTTGATAATAACCCAACTTTCCATAGAATTGTTTCAGAATTATGGAATAGAATGACTGAGTGTGAGGAACAGACAATTAAGATCACAAGCATTAAAATTTTGTCCTCAAAATTGAACATTTCTCAACTGGAAACAAGAAATAAAGAATTAGAGAATGAACACTTGGCTCTAGCTCTAAAATATGATTCTATAACTAATAAATATAGTGAACTTTCAAACAAATTCTCTAAGTTAGAAAAGTTGTATGAAACACATTTATTAAAATCTGAATCAAGAACTAAGTTATCTTTTGCACAAACAAATCAGAGTGTCTCTGATCTGTTACAAAGATTAACTAAATTTGAGATTGAAACTGCTAATCTAATAATGAATCAGGATAATAATAAGTATACACAGTATAATAATAATCCTTTCATTGGCAATAATGAATCTCAATCATTTTCCATACCACCACAAGTAAAAACATCTGGTGGTAGTGTCAAGTCTGAAAAAACAAATGTAAGTCACAAATCCGTGCAAGAGGAAACACAAGACCATTTATCCAGAGTAAATGAGTTATTGAATTTACCTAAGATTAGTGAAAAAAATCCAATCAGACAAAATTGCAAAAGATTGATCAGTACCCAACTTATGATGGGGAATACAGCTCTGATAGGCATTATTTTATTCAAAGAATTGAGAACTTAAAATTCTCATATAAGTTACCAGATGAAGAAATAACATTAAAATTAATTTATCTATTTAAGGATGTTGCTTTATTATGTTTTGAAGCTGTATTGAGTGAGGGTAAAGATTACTCTTGGGCTGAATGGAAGCAACCAATTGAAAAACAATTTGGAGGTTCTAAATTCAGACTCACTGAGAAAAGATTACATGAGAAAACTAGGTATAATCTGTTGAATAGTGACAAACCTATGATATTTTTAATGAAATTAAATAAAATATTAAAAGCCATTGAGCCAAACATGGATTTTAACTTATGGAAAGATAAGATAATATATAAATTACCTATATCTGTCAGAGACATTGTTGTAGCTAGAACAATAATGGTTAATGAATATTTGGAATTTATTAATATTTGTAATGAAATATTATTAAACCATAAGTATGAAGCAAGGTACACCACTTATAAGCAAAATAATGAACTTGTGAAAAATCAGAATTCAAAAACACTTCAGGAGAAGCAGAAAAAACCTACTGAACCTGTAGTACCTAAAAAGTATGAAACTATAACTTTTTATAAGTTTAATAAGCCTTGGTTTAAAGGTCAAAAATGTGTGGAAAACATAAATATTGTTGAAAATCAACATGATTCTTAAAATGACACATAAAAAAATAAATATTCAAGTGATTATGAAAGTAAAATCCAATATAGTGAATAAAATGAAGTCTGTATGTTGGAGGATGATTTTTCCATCTTTGAAAATCCAATATTAAGTATGGACTCAAATGAATCTTTAATGATTTTAAGGATGTGGAAATCATTAAGGATATATAAAAAGATATTCTGCTTTTTTTCATGACTTTAAAGACAATGTCAAATTCACACATTATTGGGTAACCCTTATCCCAGGTTTAGAATTTGCATACAATAGTGCAGTACATTCTGTCACTGGCAAAAGCCATTTGAGTTATGGTTGGTTTATGTACCTAATACCCTTGCTAAAACTTTTTAAAAATAACCTAGATTGGATATCCATCCAGGTACAAAATCTTTTCTTTAGATGCAAGAGTTATGCAGAAAGCATGCTCAAGAATGTATAAATAATGCATTTAAGTATGAAAAGAAAAGATGGGATAAAGCCCATAAAGAACAAATTTTCAAAGAGGGTGATGAAGTCCTTATTTCTACACCAAATTTTAATTTAAATGGTAATGTTAAATTAAAGGATCAATTCATTTGACCATTTGTAGTTAAAAAGATGGTTGGTAACAATGCTGTTGATGTTATTCTATATGCACCATATGATAGAAACCATTCAGTATTTCCTATTTCTCTTATGAAACCATACCATTCTAATGATACTTCTCTATTTCCAAGAAGATCAGGAAGGCATAAACAGCAACCTGAAGAAATAGCTGAAAAGGCAGGAATTGAAAAGATACTTAAAAAGAGACACCTTACTAAATAAAAGAGAGTTGAGTGTTTATTAAGGTTTAAAAATAAATCAAGTGAATATGACCAGTGGATTCCAGAAAATGGAATCTCTGATCTTAAAAATCTTTTGAAAAAAATTTAAATCCAAATAATACTGTTTAATTCAGTATTTGTTTCATAAACATTTTAAAATTATTTTTCTATTCATACCTTACTTATTAGTTAAAATGTCTTAACATTTTTTTATTGTTTTTTTGGGTGAGGGTGTGTCAGCTTAGGTATCTCCATGACTTAGTAATTCTTATGTTTAAAATAAGATAGGCTTTATTAAATTAAACTTATTGCTTAAAAATAAGGTTAAAATACTTATATGTATGGTTATAATACATATATATATAATTATTACACTATTATATGACTTATAGTAGATTAAATAGCTTATACATAGCCCAAAAATACTTATTAAGGTGTTAATAGAGTCATAATATACTTTTTTTAAGTGATATTAAGTAATTATAGACATACATAAGCTTATATGTATACATAAACCTCATATTCAATGAAAAATGTAGGTATATTATGTATATTTAGGTCTATATGTGGGTTTTAAACTCTTAATAGCCTATAACCTTTATTTTTCTGCTTATTTTAGGTCATATGGACGTATTCAGTGGACTCACGGCACCTACACATCCATATACACCTATTTCAGGCGCATATATCCAGTTTATACAACTTAATCTACTTCCTTGGATAGATTTTCACATATTTATGTGTTGGGATATGATTACTGGGTTAATGTGGATGCTTGGGGATGTTATAGGGGGCTTGGAAAGTCTATTTGATTCCTTTATATGCTTTGGGTTTCATTATATACTCTTTGGATGAGTTATTTTACCTGTTTCTTTATGGTATCCGCTTTGATCTGTTTATTCTATTTATTGTCAGGCTAAGGTCAAGTACAAGGACGTGAACTAGCTTGAATAGTCAGTTGTCTAGAAGATTTTAATGGTCCTATATGAATACTGTAGTTTTAATCCACTAAGTTATAAAATATGATCAAATATAAAGGTCTCAGCAATATAATTCTCACTATTATTATATATGGCTTACAATCTTAGTAGTTGGTAGAAAAATAGATTATATAATTCAGATACTATTCAAAAGTCTTATAAAAGTACTAATTGATATGTATTGTAATTGATTTGGTTATATTGGTTAAATTGTAATGATAAAGAATGTAGAAACAAGACCCAAAAACCTCCTCCTTTTATACACACTGAGTTCCCCAATAAATCCCTTGATATACCATCCAATACACAGTTAATGACGCCTCAACACAACTAATAGACTTTCCCATCAACATCCCTAGTTACCCATGACATAATTAGACATGTAACAACTGCCAAAATACTGTAATAATAAGGGAGATCCATCAAAATTAAAGAAAAGACAAAAAGAGAGTATATGCATGGAAAACAATATTATAACAAGGTTAAAGGAGACTTTTTAAGGTTAATTATAGCTTAATAATAAGGGGGATCTACAGTAGAAATGGAGGGGCTAATCCTGACATTATACTACGTGAAATTCCCATTCAAAAATAACCAAAATTGACTGAGAAACCACCCAAAAACTTAAAAAAGAGTGTGAGATGTGGGGTAACTACATGCAGTCCTTGGCAGGCGCTTGCACGGGTAAATCCTTGACTAAAATTAGGCGAATTTAAGCGTGGTGATGAAATAAAGTGCCAAGAGTGAGGTTATTAATGAAATTAGTGCATATAAACAAGGTCAATGCATTATTAATTAAGCTAGGACACTAAATAAGTGCCTGTTGCCTATTTTAGTGTGTTTCCCCACAGTGGGCGTAGAATGTGGGGTAATTATAGTGTGAAAAAGCTAACTTTGCTAAAAATGAAGCAATTCATATGGGAAAAAAGCAGGCAGTATGTAGCCAGTACACAGAAGCCATTTCTGGCATAAAAAACACCAAATTTGAAAAGTGTTATTTTTATGCATTTAACTACCCAAATCAATAGTTCTAAATGAGCTCAATTGATCTGTCAAAGTGCAATTTTGATATTCTCAATTTTATAGCGCATATAGTCAACTTTTAAGTGAAATAAAGCGCATTTCTTGTTTTTTGTGTAAAACAATGAATATAACAGCTTTAAGTGTACTTAAAAATTATTTAGCCTTATACTTAAGGTTCTTAAGATTACCCTAACATATTCCAACTTAATATTAAGTACATAAGACTTATAAAAGGTGGATATATGCATGTATATAAGGTGTTATAATGGCATTTTATGTGTATTATCATAATTTTACTTATGTATACTGTTTGTGTACTCTCATTTATTGTTCCCATGTATAGTTCATGTGTTTAACATAACTTATAAACACTTTTTACTCAGTCCTGGGGATATACAGGCTGACACTCGCCCACCCAAAAAAACAATAAAAAAAATGATAAGTTATACATTTTATTTATTTATTTGTAATTTTTAGGTATGCAGAATAAATCTGTAGCATTAAAGATTAAACTCTAAAGAAATAAAACATAATAAAATATTATGAGTACTGGTTTTTAACCCCTCAGCTGGTTGAACAGAAATTTATTTCTGTTTAAATTTTTTAAGAAGGGTGGATAAATTAGAAATTTCCTTTTCAGGTATCCATTTATCAAATTCATTTGATTTCCCTTTAAATCTTAGTAAATACTCAGTTCCTTTTTCTTTAGCAAGGATTATTTTCTTGAGTATTCTTTCAATCTCTGCTTTTTCCACAATTTCTTCAGGTTGCTTTTTAGGCCTTCCCCTTCTTTTTGGAAATAAGTCAGGATCATTTGCATGGTAAGGTTTCTTTTTTAGACTGCCAGGAATATTATCCAAATCACAGCTTAGAGAGATTTTCATCTCATGGTCTTTGACCAATCCTAGTTCATTTCAACCATGAGCAAATGCCATAGGATATGCTTTAATCAATCTCAAAATATCTTCTTCTTCAATTTTTGAGAGTTGAGGACTGAAAGAGGCCTTTTGGATTTCATTTTCAAATTCAACCACTTCATTGGTGGTTCTTCCACCTTGCAGTTGTTCTTCTCTAGGAGAAATGGTATATACTGAATTTTCAGAACATATTTTGAATTTTCTTTTACCATTCACGCCTATGGTGAAACAACTGTTTGCAGGATCTAGTTTAATTCCAAATTTTGTCAATAAATCATTGCCAATAATAAACCAATCACTACAATTATTATTATCCATTACTACAAATTCACAAAATACTCTAACATATCCATTATTATATTTAAAGAATACAGCAGTTTTATATTTGCCAATTGTATTTAATACTGAACCAAAACCTCTCCAGTTCTTTGTCTGAACAGATTCTAGTTTTTCCTGGTACTTACTATCAAGTTTCATTAATGTATTAATTGAAACTACACTACCTGCAGCCCCAGTGTCAAGAATGGCATTCATTTCTTTTCCACATATGATAATAGGTGCTCTGATAGGTGTTATTTTGTAAGTATCATGAGATAAATCTTTAATTATTTCAGCTTCCTCTATGGAAGTTAAAGATGTGTCTGTATGAGGTATAGCATCATTCAGGAACATTATATCCTGTTCTAATACAAATATCTCATTTTCATCATCACTGTAAGATATTTTACTTTTTCAATCCTCACTAGATTCCACATTCTCATCTTCATGATTACTAGGTTCAGAATTCTGTGAGGTTTCAATAACATTTATTCCCTTCTTACACATGTGACCCTTAACCCAAGGTTCATTACATTTGTAACAAGTGTTATTTTCTTGTCTCTTAGGGACAAGGGGAGCTGAAGGTTTTTTCTTCTCCACTGGTAACTTACTTGTGGTAGGTTTTACCACGTCAACACTTTGTCTGTAATTACTATACTTGGTTTCATATTTGTGGTTTAATAATATGTCATTACATATATTAATGAACCCAGAGGTATCTCTGATGGTTTCAGTTCTAGCTACAATAATGTCTCTAACTGATATAGGTAACTTATATATTATCTTCTCTTTCCGCTCTTCATAATCCATTTTTGGATCCATGGCTTTCATGATTTTTATTAAATTCATTAAAAATAAAATAGGTATATCTCCATCATTTGGATTATATCTGGCTTTTTCATACAATCTTTGTTGAGTGATTCTAAATTTTGGGCCACCAAATTGCCTTTCAATTAGTTCCTTCCATTCATTCCAGGAGTAATTAATTCCCTCACTCAATACAGATTCAAACCATAATAAGGCCACATCTGTAAATAAAGATATTAACTTTTAAGTAATTTCTTCATTAGGTAATTTGTATGAAAATTTTAAGTTATCAATTCTTTGTATGAATTGTTGCCAATCAGATTTTGAATCCCCGTCAAAAGAAGGGTACTGATCTAACTTAGGCCAGTTCTTTTGGCTAGTTTTTGCTTCCCTAACCTGAGGAATATTTAGTAATTCACTTACTTTAGAAAGATGATCATGTATTTCATCTTTTACTGATTTATTATTCTCAGAGCCCATGATACTATGTTCATGTTCCATCATTGGTGTTTCATTTACATGTTTCATGAAAAAAGGTACTCTTGTTACATAAGAAGTGTTATCTTTTATTCTTTCAGTATTTTTCAACATTTTTGCTACTTCTATTTCCACTCTTTGTATCCTATCCTGTATTACTGGTACATGAGTTAGGGTTTCATTTACATTTGAAAAAGATAATTTAACACGTCCCTCAATGGTAGCCATAATATTCTGAGAGTGTTCTAATTTATTTTCTAAATCTCTAATCTCAGATTTCAAGCCCTTATTCTCATTGACTAATTCATTATTTGAATTTTCAATAATTTTTAATCTATTGGCCGTTGCACTCAATGATTGTGTTAGCTGTAATAATATTTTTTCTGTATTATTGTTTGACTCTTTTGAGAACTCTTCCAATTTTTTAATTCTCAATAATAATTTACATATTATCTTTTATTCCATTGGATTTTCTTATAAAAAATATTCTATTTTTTATGTGTCCAACTCAGAAGACTCATCATTTGATTCCATTTTAATATTAATAGCATTATCCTGGTGATCAATAAAACTATCTACATTGTCTTTGTGCAAAGACAAGTTTAACATATTTTTTCCAAATGAATAATCCTTTAAATCATTATCAATTATATCCAATATTTCCTTATCAATCTCATTACCTATAAGTAATTCATTGTTAGGTTGATGTAATTGATCATAAGAAGTTGGATGACTCACCAAAGTCTTACTCCATTTCCCCTGCCTCTCCTTGGCTTTCCCCTGTAAGGGTGACTGCTGGATCCTTGTTGAGTAGGATTGTTGTAATTTTGGGCGTACCAATCCCATTTCCATTTGCTTACTGAAATTTTTTGGTCCTCCTCTTGGGCTGGAGGTGTTGCTATGGAATTGTTTGATAACACTATTGGTGGTTGAGTCTTTATGTCCACTAGAGCTTGGTTGACTTCTATGAAACCTTGAGCTGCTCTCTTTTCCAGATTGTTGATCTGGTCCACTATGTTGTTGACTCTTATTTTCAAGGTGTTCATTAGGGTGGATAGGGAGTGAACTTGTTCTTGTAATGTATTTTTTGACTTCTTTATTCACTACGCAATATAGGGGGTGGACTTGCTAGCAAGTTCTCAACCTGAACTCAGATGGAACTCAGATGGAACTCAGACTGAACTCATACTGAACCCATACTGAACTCTACTTGAACACCCACCTAAAACTGTTCTACTGAGTGGTGTTCATCCCTGATTGTATGGTTCCTTTATCAATAGCTCAATGTGTGTTCAATCTATGGTGAGTTTGGGTCCAAGGTTGCGGACTTGCTAGCAAGTCCGCCCCCCATATTGTGTGGTGATTGAAACCTGCTTTAGAAGCCTTTCCCTTTCCTCCAGAGACATTTGTGGAGTGTTGTTGATTATGGGAGAGTCCTGGCCCTCCATTTGAATGTCCTGTAACAGGTCTTTCAGCTCTAGGTCTTTAGTTATAAGGTTTTTCCTTATTACTTACAATGTCATTGTTGTCACACATTTTTTACATGGAATTTAAAGAATTTGAGAATTTAGATATAAAAACTTTCAAAAAAGAGTTTTATCAGTATTTATCAATACCACTGAAGACAATTTTATTGCTTACTTATTGGTATGAAGTGAATCTTTAAGTGCCAAAAGTCAAATATGCTTTTTATGTGGTCACTTAATTTAACTGGTCTACAATATGTAGCCGTTTTTTTATATTTAAAAGAAAACAACTGTTAGTAAGATTCTCTCTAAATATTTAATGAGTATTACAAACCAATAAAAAGAAAAAATTAAGAGTCCTGTTAAAAGAAAACAATTAATCAGTTTATTTAGTTTATTATCTGCAAAGATCACAAATTTAATTGGTCTATTGACAGACTCCCACTAAGAACAATTTTATGTTAAATTAGTGGTAAAAATTTTATCTGCAAAGATCACAAATTTAATTGGTCTATTGACAGACCCACTAATAACAATTATATGTTAAATTAGTGGTAAAATTGTTGATTCAATATCACAATTTTATTATATAACAGGGCTTCTTTTTCTGAAATCACTATATAAGTGACCCCAACCTGTTGTAATTATCCACATATTTCTATAGGGATATTATTTACGTGCACCTTCTTTTGAAAATTTCACTTACAGGATTATAACAGAATTCTTGAGGAAAGGTCCCCAATTGTCAGGCTAAGGTCAAGTACAAGGACGTGAACTAGCTTGAATAGTCAGTTGTCTAGAAGATTTTAATGGTCCTATATGAATACTGTAGTTTTAATCCACTAAGTTATAAAATATGATCAAATATAAAGGTCTCAGCAATATAATTCTCACTATTATTATATATGGCTTAAAATCTTAGTAGTTGGTAGAAAAATAGATTATATAATTCAGATACTATTCAAAAGTCTTATAAAAGTACTAATTGATATGTATTGTAATTGATTTGGTTATATTGGTTAAATTGTAATGATAAAGAATGAAGAAACAAGACCCAAAAACCTCCTCCTTTTATACACACTGAGTTCCCCAATAAATCCCTTGATATACCATCCAATACACAGTTAATGACGCCTCAACACAACTAATAGACTTGCCCATCAACATCCCTAGTTACCCATGACATAATGAGACAAGTAACAACTGGGAAAATACTGTAATAATAAGGGAGATCCATCAAAATTAAAGAAAAGACAAAAAGAGAGTATATGCATGGAAAACAATATTATAACAAGGTTAAAGGAGACTTTTTAAGGTTAATTATAGCTTAATAATAAGGGGGATCTACAGTAGAAATGGAGGGGCTAATCCTGACATTATACTACGTGAAATTCCCATTCAAAAATAACCAAAATTGACTGAGAAACCACCCAAAAACTTAAAAAAGAGTGTGAGATGTGGGGTAACTACATGCAGTCCTTGGCAGGCGCTTGCACAGGTAAATCCTTGACTAATATTAGGCGAATTTAAGCTTGGTGATGAAATAAAGTGCCAAGAGTGAGGTTATTAATGAAATTAGTGCATATAAACAAGGTCAATGCATTATTAATTAAGCTAGGACACTAAATAAGTGCCTGTTGCCTATTTTAGTGTGTTTCCCCACAGTGGGTGTAGAATGTGGGGTAATTATAGTGTGAAAAAGCTAACTTTGCTAAAAATGAAGCAATTCACATGGGAAAAAAGCAGGCAGTATGTAGCCAGTACACAGAAGCCATTTCTGGCATAAAAAACACCAAATTTGAAAAGTGTTATTTTTATGCATTTAACTAGCCAAATCAATAGTTCTAAATGAGACCAATTGATCTGTCAAAGCGCAATTTTGATCTTCTCAATTTTATAGCGCATATAGTCAACTTTTAAGTGAAATAAAGCGCATTTCTTGTTTTTTGTGTAAAACAATGAATATAACAGCTTTAAGTGTACTTAAAAATTATGTAGCCTTATACTTAAGGTTCTTAAGATTACCTTAACATATTCCAACTTAATATTAAGTACATAAGACTTATAAAAGGTGGATATATGCGTGTATATAAGGTGTTATAATGGCATTTTATGTGTATTATCATAATTTTACTTATGTATACTGTTTGTGTACTCTCATTTATTGTTCCCATGTATAGTTCATGTGTTTAACATAACTTATAAGCACTTTTTACTCAGTCCTGGGGATATACAGGCTGACATTTATGGCATGGGTCTGTGGTATCATTAATTGTGATGAAGGGTCCTTACTGGAGATCTGGGTGTTGAAACTTCTTGAAGTGGAAGCCATGGGGAGGTGATGGGCCTTTAAAGTGCTGTAATCTCCTGGGGTAGCAGTGACATCATCTGAATTGAAGGTCTGTGCACTCCAGTGGATTTTGGTTTAAGTAAGGGAGGATTTGACGTGTTATTGGACATCACTTACTTACTAAGCTTCAAATAAACACTATTACACAATAATTATCATATATTAATATATTATAAAGCATTTATAAATTGATATTATCTTTATATAATCTATAACTATATTTTATTGATCTATTTTCCACCACTAGAACACATAAAAATCCAAGTATTGTGAGTTTATATTGAGAATAACTATTTTATTAGTCTTCCCCTGAGGTTTAATCACTAAATAATTTATCAATAAGTAATTGGACCATTAATATTTACTTTTAAATCATACTTAGATACTAGCACACACTGACAGTAATAAAGAGATAAAAAATATATATTACAATTGGGATTTTTTAGCTGTACTGACACAGATAAGTGTGATAAAAAAAAGATAATAGTAGTAAAATTGAGAGAAATAAACAAATTTTGAAATGTGGTACAAAACAAGAGGGTTTGTATATTACCAGAAGCAGGTTTTTGATAGGGGTTCTTTTACAATGGGATCAAGATAGTGAGCATATTGGAAAATAGTCTGATGATAATAATGGGGTTAATAGTGAAAGGGAAGTAAATAGACATAAACAGTTGGGGCTTTAAAGTATGAAAATCAAAAAAATGTACAATTTTCCATTCAAAAATCACAAAGGGTAAATTTTTGAGAATGTAAAGCTAACTAATTTAAATATTTAAATAAATTTGTAAATATGGACATCATGCAATATGACAAAGGGATCTATTATTGGAAATTTTGATGTATTTTTGTGTTATTAAAAAAGGGGACAAAAACAAAGGAAAAATATAATTTAAAAAAACAGGATAAAAAAAGTTAACACTAAATAATATTATATAAAATTATTAAAAAAATTATTTTATTCTATGATAGGAGATTTTTTGGGCTGCACTGGCACCCTGCAGCACAAACCTAGTCTAAACTTGGTTTAAGTTAAATTTATTTAATAAATCAGAAATAGAAATAATTAAGAATCTTAACATATGGATAAAGTATAAAAGTTATTAAAATTATTGCCTTCTAAATTCTGATAACCAAATACCAAAGTCACAATTATTTAAAAGTATTTTGCAGATTTGTACAAGGTTCCATACTGTAAACATCATTCAAAAGTAATTGAGTAACTTGTTCTACTGAGATAACTAAGTTGAAAAAGAAAATAGATAATGTATATATGTTTCTAACTTGAGCTATTATTGAATAGAAACAGTCAAAAAAATTTAGCAGGGTTAATTAGTGTATTTTTTACATTGATGTAAAATTTGGTTGATAAAGTAGTAAATACCTTTTAAATCAGGAATAAAAGAATAATCAAACCAAATAGTAAGGGAATCAAGACTATAGACAATAAACTTGATTCTTTATGTCCTTACTATAAATAGATGGATTCCGTAACTAGCAGGGTTACCATTTGGTCAGTAAGTGTCCTGTTGAATTTTTCTGCTACTGAATTGTGTTGAGGCCTTTGAGCCGGTGCTTGTTTGGGGGTTGTACCGTTGTCAAGAATGAATTTTTTAAACTCATTTGCCAATTATTCTCAACCTTTGTCACACTTAAAAATTTTATTTTTTGTTCCAGAAGATTTTCAATCTGACTTTTGTAGTTTTTAAAGTGAAGAAATGTTTCTGATTTGTTCTTCATTAGGTATATGGTTGAGTATCTGTAGCAGTCATCAATGAAGGTTAGGATATATTGGCAATCGCCTATGGTTGGAGGATTAATAGGACCAACAATATTGGAGTGAATTCAAAATAGGTGAATATCAGATATAGGAAAACTGTACAAGAAATGATTTTTGTAATTTTCCCTGATGAGCATGATATAAAGTTGAAGTCTTGAGTATGTAAATTTATATTTTAATCTTTAAGTAGTCATAGTAAAGACTTCTTATTTGGATGTTCTAAATGATGATGCCATGTTATTAGGTCAAAGTCAGCTTATAAAATTGTAGATAATCTATGAGTGGAGGGAACATTCCAGAGTAGTTCCTGCAAGTTTTCTCTATCAACTGTAACAATGATCTTGTTGTTGGGGTCATAGATAACAGCCTTTTTAGTATTGAAATGGATTTGAAATCTCACATTATTCAATTGCATGACAGATATGAGATTGCTCAATAGGTTTTTGACAAAAAGAACATTTTTGAGGGTAATTCCCTGAGTGAGCTTCAAGTCTCCTCTGTGGCTGGCTTCAAGTATTTGAGAACCAGCAGTACATATTTTTTGAGGTGTGACTAAGGCTTGAATGTTTGAAAGAAGGTCATTTTTTGACCATGTTTTCACTGGTACCAAATTGCAGAACAAAAGAGATCTTTTTTAGATCTTGAGCCATGTAGGCTGAGTCCTTGTCCGTGGATGCCATTAAAGCTTTTTCAACTTCAGGCTTTTCTGCCTTTGCACTACTTGTTTTGGACTTTTTTAGCTTTTCCACAAGTTGAGTTGTGCAACGGTCATCGCAATGGCCAGTGTGGCCAAGACTGCATTTTGGTGTTCTTGAGGAGGAATTGGAGGGTTTTGGTGAGTTCTTCTATTTTGGATTATTTATCCTTTTTCCCTTGGTTTTTTAGGCAACCAGACTTGTCAAGCTAGCCATTTAACATCTGACGGTGTAGAAAATCTTTTAGTACTATCTATAGGCCTTGACAAAGGGAGTTGGAGAAACCCAGAGAAAAAATCCCCTGTCCCTTAAGAAAAATAAAGTTATATTTACCTGCTACAGTAAATATGTTACTTTTGCTAATGCCCCTTTTCCAACACACTTGACTGCCTTATCATATAAGAAATTAGTCTCCAGACATACTATCAATCCAAAGAACTAAAATGTAGACCAATTTCTACACCAGAGAAAGAAATGATACTTGATGTAAGTTGAAAATCCACACCAGAGACAGAAATGATACTTAATATAGCTTGCAAGACTATACCAGAGAAACCAGTTTCCAAGTTAAGTTAAATGAAGAACTCACCTTGCAACAAACACAGCCAATTGTGGCCAAAAAAACAGTTAAAACTGAGTGAGGAACAAGGACATCACCTCCGGATGGTTCTATGATAATTAAAGTTGCTTCAAACTGTCTTATTCACTATGTACACACAGACCACTATCTAAGAGCCAATGCACACCAACAAATTTGGCGTTTCTGAGCGTTAAATAGCAGAAAACCCCTCTAGAAGCGCTTCCCAGCCTTCTAGCACCAAAGCGGGCAGTCAGCCCAACGTCAGGAGGCCATCCTGAGACGGTCAGACCACCCTGAGGCCAGAAAACCACCAAAAACCGCAAAAATACACAAAAAAATTAGAAAAATCTACTACGACTACAAAAACCTTTAAAAAACATAATTAGGCTATAATAAAATTGTGAAATAAAATGTAGAGAAAAATTAGCTCATTCTAATGGTACTAAGCACTTACCCTAAGACTTAAGGTTAGCCTGTAAAACACAAAAAACAAAATTAAATAGCTATCTTTTTAAATGGAAAATGAAAAATAATCTCTTTAATACTTAAAATCTCAAAAATGTCAAAAGACAAAAAATATATAGAAACATCAGGGCTATCCAATGGTAGTACACACATCCCGGCAGTCACAATATTTGCTGAATAAATTCAGAAAAACACCCAATTATTAAACAATGTCATTGAATAAATATCAAAAAATGCCAAATAGACCAACAAAGAGCTCTTCCAATGTTTGAAGACCACATCCTCCCTCCAATAGATAATTTCTACATTCTCCTATATCACCACCAGCATTTTCAGCTTTCTTTCCAAATCTGCTACTGACATGGGTCCTTTCCAATACTGCATTGACAACATTCTCATCTGACCATCACACCACCAGCTCATCCCTACAGAACGTCCTGTGATTCCTGTCACTCTAGGAAGAAGACTTGTTTCCGACCTGGTCCATTGTCCACTTCAACATCTTCTTCTCCTCCACAACCTGATCCAGCTTCTACCAGCACCAAAAGATGCAGACCATCCATCCTGATACCCAGACTGGTCAACAAATTACACCCTTCAAAAAAGAGTTCCAACCCTGCTACAACCACTAGCTCTACCATCCCTGGTCTTTCTGATGGTAAGCCCAATACTTCTTCATACTGAAATTCAATCTGTCAAATTTCCAGTTCATTTCCATCCTGAAAGTGATAATGACAATGTGATAACCATTAAAGCACCCTCACCTAATCCATTTCCCACCATCAAAGACAAATTCAAACAACATTCTTCTCAATAGAAGCATCTCATTCTAAATTACTTCCAATCCACTCCTTCCAGGAATCCACAGGGTATTGAGAAAGGGAAGAACCTCATTCACTAGTTTAAAGCCAATGCTGAACATTTTGTTACATCTCTTGAATCTTTTCTCTAATTGCTTCTTGTTTGAAAATCTTGATTTAGAAATAAAAAAAATAATCTCATCAGTTTAAAGTCTTGGGGGACTAATCCTCAGTTTTAAGTCTTGGGGGACTAACAGCCCTCCTTTTACAGTCTTTGGGGACTCAAAAACCCTCAGTTTATAGTCTTGGGGGACTCCAAAACCTAAATTGAAGATACAGAACCAGAGATCAAAATATTAAAGACAAAATAAACAAACTATCATTCTGGGGTAACTGTTCTACAGAGCAGGCAGCTCATCAGTTACTCCCTCACTTGACTTAGCAAAATTCATAGACTCCTCTTGGATTCCCTCTGCCAGAATCACACCAACTCCCATTATTGGTTTATAGTCCTGAAGGTCTCAACCATTAAACCATCCTCAGTTTATAGTCTTGGGGGACTAAACCATTTTTCATTTTAATTTCTTGATGGACTGACCAAAGTGTTGAGTTTAAAGTCTTGATGGACTTCCCCAGTGTTCAGTTTAAAGTCTTGATGGACTTCCCCAGTGTTCAGTTTAAAGTCTTGATGGACATCCCCAGTTTTCAGTTTAAAGTCTTGACAGACTAATCCCAGTTTTCAGTTTAAAGTCTTGACGGACTAATCCCAGTGTTCAGCTTAAAGTCTTGATGGACTAGTACACATTTTGCATAAAAGGGCGGAGCCATCTCCATGCACAATGCTCACCAGCCCACCTGCTGAAATTCCACTCTCCCTACATCATCTACCATCACTGATAAAACTTACTTTCATCTCTTTTCTTTTTATTTTTGTTCCCCCAAAGATCATGGCTGAATCACCAGACTTTGACCCATTTGAACTTCCTTGTTTCACTTCTCCAAAAGACTATGCTTGTAAACAGTGCATCAACATGTGCAAGCCTTGTACTTTCACTCTTCCTACTCCTCAGGCCAAATTATATAAAGAGACTGTGATTCTTGCAACTCTAAAATGAAAAGATGTGACAGAGACACCAGCAATCCAATACCTCTGCCTTCACCTTCCCATAAATATATTTCCAGATCTCTTACCAGATCACCAGAACTTGGACCTTCTTCCTCTTCTTAATCTTCAGCTCCTTGCAGAAGATCAGGCCATTCTATTCCCAAAACACTCCCTAAAAAGACCAGCTTTATCTTCTCAAGAATCTGCTTTTACCTCAGAAAATTTAGCCAAATCAGCTTCAAAATCAGCTCCTAGGCTGCTAGACTGCATCCAGGCAGCCCACCCACCTTGCCAGAAAGCGAAAATCAGGCTCAAAACTCCCAAATCGAGCCAGATAATAGCCAAAACCCACCATTAAACACCAATAACTCTATGCAAAAACCTCCTAGTACTCCCAGAGCAATGTTTACACACACAAATTCTTCATTGGACAACACCAAAAATTACAACATCTCTGGAAGGCCTGCCAAAGGACCTCCTGAAAACAGCAGAGAACACAACACTTCTCCCAAACAAAATTCTCCTGTTCAACCAAGAAGAACTAACTACACCTCTCCTCTGGCTGCAAATTATTCCTCTGATATTTCCCTTTCTTCTAGATCTTCATCTAGCAGAGAACAATCAGGTTCAAGGTCACCTTCTCCTGGTTCTTCCTTCAACAACCCTGGTACTCCACCACCAGTGTCCAACCCAACTAGGCCAAGCAATTATAAAATCCACAGTAACAACAGCAGCCCTGCTTCTTTAATCAGGCCACAGGAACGCCCTCCTTCTAGCCCATCTTCCCAACACCATTTAGAGAATGATCATGAGAATCCATACCTCTATCTGGTTGATCCTCCTTCAACATCCATTCAAAATTTTTCAACAGTCCAGATTCTGGCCACATATTAATTTGAAGAGCTCCCAATATGTAAGTACTAAATTAATAAATCCAATTTCTTTAAAAGAGAACAATAACTGATCCAATTCTTCTGTATAGTTGGAACCCCGCCTCCTGAAACTATAATTGGGATTGGCCAACCTCTAGAAACTACCTTAACGCTGGATTACGCCGACATGAAATAGCACCTAAGCATGATGTATTCAAAAATTCTTAAGGCCTTTGCTCTCCACGGTCAATTGAATGAGTTTGAAAAGAATCTGAGAAAACAGCTCCTTGATGACCACTGGAAGATGTCTAGAATAATCAAGCACACCTTCCAACACTCTATCCTCACTTCTTCTATTTCTTTCCACAATTTACCTTCTACTCTGGTCACAGAAAGAAAAAAAGAAAAGTTCCGGCTCCATAGAAAGTCCAGTCCAAGGAAATGATTACTGGATGGGCTCACTCCAATTAGTAAAAATGATGGGAGACCACCAGTGATCCACAACCAAACCAAATAGACCAAAGAAGCCAGTCCCAAGCCAGTAAAACAGTCTAAAAATATAGCATACTTGAAGCCTGAATAACATAAACCAGAATTGGATTCAACTGGGACAACGAAAATATACTACACAATATAGGGGGTGGAATTGCTAGAAATTCATCAACCTGAACTCAGATGTAACTCAGATGGAACTCAGACTAAACTCATACTGAACCCATACTGAACTCTACCTGAACACCCACCTAAACTGTTCTTCTGAGTGGTGTCAATCCCTGAATGTATGGTTCCTTTATCAATTGCTCAATGTGTGTTCAATCTGTGGTGAGTTTAGGTCCAAGGTTTCAGACTTGCTAGCAAGTCCGCCCTCCATATTGTGTGGTGATACTTGAAACAGAAATTATGCAGTAACTGCTCTACAGAGCAGACAGCTCATCAGTTACCCCCACACTTGACAAAATAATATCTAGAAGCCTCCCTGGGTACTTTCTAACAAAAACACCACATCCGATGCATCAAACCACAACCATTAAGAGTGAAGAGTCCAGCACTTGTAGAACAAAGGAATTTCCAGTTTAAAGTCATAGAGGACTAAAACCTGTGAAGAGAAAACAATACTAGGGTTCAACCAAGTTAAAAGAAGGCTTGGAAACAGACAATCTTGGGTAACTATTGATAGAGAAGCCAGCCCATCAGTTACCCCCACACTTGTTAAAATAAAATCTAGAAGCCCCACCCATGGGTACTTTCTGAAAAAAAAGTTTCAAACAAAACAGATGCAAAGTATCACCAAAATACAAAATTAAAGAATGGTCCATAGTTTATCCTCAATGCCAAGTCAATCTTCTTCACTTCTAGTGCCTTTTGGGTAAAATATCTTCACCTTATCAGAAGCCACTCTCTTCTTTAAGACTGCACCATCTAACTCCTCCAAAACATAAGACCCTCCAGACACCTAAGAACTGACTCTGTAAGGTCCATTCCATCTGTCAGAAAAAAATTTTCCCCACCCACTCTTAAAACTTCTATTATACACAAAAACCAAACAACTAGGTTTTAACGGATTTCTGAGTCTATGAACCATTTTCTTGTCCCAGTACCTGACTGATTGATTTCTTATGTTCATTATTCTAGAGCCTTCTCTTGAAATTCCTCTCTACCTTCTAACTGCTGAATCCTGGCACAGAGAAAATCTTCTGTTGAGCACACATCATCCCAATCAATTCCAAGATAAGAGACTGCCTCCAAATCCACTTGTAGAACAGCTTTCTGCACAAACATTAATTCATAAGGATAATGGCCAGTTGTCCTTTTTACAGTGACCCTATCAGCAAATAACACCAAGGGTAAATAATGCCTCCATTTTTCAGCACTATCTCCACACATTTTCACTAAAGAATTCTTGATAAATTGATTGCCTCTTTCAACCATGCCTTCAGCTTCAGGATAATAAGGTGTAGCCACTCTGAATTTAGAACACATACTTGCCACAGATTCTCTAAATTTGGCTCCAAACTCTGGCCCACCAATAACAGTCACCAACTTCATCAATTCATACCTAAATACCCATTCCTTCTTCAAAAATTCTGCCACATTTTTGGCATTCATATTAACCAGAGGCACTGCATCAACCTAACCAGAAAATTCATCCCAGGCAACAATCAAGTATTTATACCTGCAATCTTTAATATGGATAGCATCTAGACTGACTCTTCCAAACACAGTTGATTCTCAAGTAGCACAGCCAACATCTTTAGGTTTCAAGTAACTTCTTCTTTGACATTCTTCACAAGATTGAACCCAACCCTGCACATCCAAATTCATACATGGCCACAAAAATCTATCTCCTACTCTTCTATAAGTCTCTCCAAAGCCTCTATGACCAAGGTCTTCATGAAAGGACTTCAAAACCAACTCTTGACCCTTCTTCTGAGTCACCACTACTTTAGTGATTTTGATGCCTCCTTGTTAGGATTTGGTTTGAGAGGTGGAGAGGAGGAGCGCTATGGGCGCTATGCATTGTAAAGAGACGGAAGAGTGGATATTGCATAAGGGGGTTATATGGGGGCAAGCGCTGTGGAGCACTCCTCATCGGACAACTTATTTAGTAATCCAATTACTCTCTTGTCTCACTGCTTAGTTAGCATAGTCAGTCCCGTCTACCCCTCACTTTTGGTAACCCCAAAATAGTCAGTCTAGTTAGTCTCACTGTTGTAACTCAACATAGTCAGTCCCGTTTAAGGCTAGCATCAGCGCTAGTGGTAGTCTGCCTTCTTAGGTCTTAACATTTTGTCTGATCTTAATTGGCGCACTACCGAAGAAAAATGGACTCCGCAGGTCAACCCGATGCATCATGCCTTGCAGCAATACAAGAGCAGATGGCACGCCTGCAAGAACAGAACACTAGGCTCATGAAACGCTTAGCAAATGCGGAGCCCTCATATCGTGGCCCCACCGAAGCTGAAGCCACAACACAGGCGCCACCCCCCACACCAGGGCCACTTTTCAAAGGTCCAAATATTGCGGTCCCAGCAATCTTTGATGGAAAACGAGGCCCCCAGGCAGACCAGTACATGTTTCAGGTAAACCTCTATGTCCTGCTCGATGGACATCAGTTCCCAGATGAGCAAGGGAAAATTGGGTTTGAAATATCATACCTCACAGACGAGGCAGCACGCTGGGTAAGGCCGTACACCAAGGAGCTCCTCAAGAACTCTCAGGCAGCGACAACCTTCCTTCAATTCATGGCGGCTTTTGAATTAGCCTTTGGGGACCCAGATGTGGCCACAACCTCGGAGAATGCGCTCAATCAGTTGCAACAAAGAAACTCAGTTGCCGAGTATGTGGCGGAATTTCGAGGCCACACCAGCTATGTCACAACCTGGGGGGAACGGGTGTTCATGTTTTACTTCAGGAATGGGCTCTCAGCAAAGATAAGAAATGCCCTAATCAGCCACCCTCTCCAAATCTCCCTTCAAGCACTCATGAAACTGGCCATCCAAGTCAACAATGAGTTCACACATCAACAAACAGATGGCTGGAGTAGCGCTCGTCCATGGGGCAGCTACGCCTCATCAAGCAGGGCCGCGCTAGGGACCCAAACGCCATGGATATTGATGCAACAAATGCATGTGGCGCTAGTGGGAGGAAAAGGTTGTCGGATGACGAGTATCAGAGGCGCATGAGAAAACGTCTGTGTCTCAGGTGTGGGAGTAGTGGTCATCTGGAAAGGGAGTGCAGGGGGAAGGTGAGGATTAGTGAAGTGGAGGATAGCGCAGGAAAGGCCCAGGTAAAAGACAGCGCTCAGGAGTGAAGGTTGTGCCCTCCTGGAGCGGAGTAGAGGGAAAGGATAAGAGAAATTTAGTAGAAGAATTTTCAGCATGTAAGCCAATTGAAGTGAATGATAATCGTATCATACTAAACTTGCTTTTAATGACCCTTGATGCCACAACGAATGTACAAGCCCTACTGGAATGTGGGGACACAGACTGTTTTATTTCTAACAAGTTTTTACAGAGGAATAAAATGAAAAAAGAGAAATTAGACCAACATAGGTGCCTAATTATGTTTGATGGGTCGCCAGGTGGGGGAGGAGTAGTAAGAGAAAAGGTTTTTTGCAGGTTTTGGTGTGATGGAAAAGAGTTGCAGTGCAGGGCATATGCTACAAACCTGAAGGACCTGTATGACATGGTACTGGGGATGACATGGCTAGACCGCTACAACCCACAAATTGATTGGAAGGAGAGGAGACATGGGCGCTAAAGTATCGGCCCCCTGGCCCATCCCGGCGAGTCTTCTGATGTTCTTTTATCATCAGTTGACTTGCCGCCAGAACTGATGCTTCCTCTTGATTCTAAGCAGCAGGCTGGGGATGGGTTGCCGACAGGGAGCGCCAAGGAGGGCCAAGGATGGGAGAAAGCGCAGCAAGAGAGGAAGAAGGCGCAACAAGGATGGGGAAAGGCGGATGAGGGAAAGGTGGATGGTGCAGAGAAAGCATTTGCCCCCTGGCCCCTTCAGGGGTCAGGGGCCCTGCCCGGCAAGTCTCCTGGTGTTTCTTTATCATCAGTAGACTTTCCGCAAGAACTGAAACTTTCTCTTGATGCTAAGTTCCAGGACTGGGAGGGGGCGCAGGAGGAGGAGGAAGAGGAGGAACTGGAATGCGATGCAACAGCTTGAAACACATCCACCAAGATTGCAGCCAAGGTCCAAACCTCAAAGCCAACAAGAAGCCTCAGAGAAATGGTCCCTGAAGCTTATTGGGAATTCTTACCACTGTTCAAAGATGGGGGAGTCAAGACCCTGCCACCTCATTGACCATATGACTTTGCCATTGATCTGATGCCAGGCGCAACACCTCAATTTAGCCGCATAATCCCATTGTCAACCTTGGAATCAAAAGCGCTTAAAGAGATGATTGATGAAAATCTGAAGAATGGTTTCATCAGAGAATCAAAATCCCCCTGGGCTGCCCCTGTGATCTTTGCAGGAAAAAAGGATGGGTCATTAAGACCTTGTATGGATTTCAGGAGGTTAAACGTGCTGATGGTAAAAAACAGATACCCCCTTCCTCTGACTAGTGAGCTAATTGATAGTCTTCAAGGAACGGAGATCTTCACATCCTTATATCTTAGGGAAGGCTACCATAACATACAGGTGAAGGAAGGGGATGAACACAAACTGGCATTCTGCAATAAATTTGGTCATTTTGAATGGTTGGTAATGCCATTTGGTCCATGTAATGCGCCTGCCACGTTCCAACATTTCACCAATAGCATCTTTAGAGATAGAATAGGGATAGATGTAGCGGTGTATCTAGATGACATCTTGATTTACTTCAGATCAATGGAGGAACACCAGGTACGTGTGAGGGACTGTTTGCAGCGTTTAAAGGAGTCCCAAGTGTGGTTGAAACCAGAGAAATGTGTCTTCTCTGTGAGTGAAATCCCCTATCTAGGCATGATTATCTCAAAGAATAAGGTGAAAATGGACCAGGAGAAAGTAAAGGCAGTAACGGAATGGCCAAAACCAACTTCAGTAAAGGAACTCCAGTCATTTTTAGGTTTTGCAAATTTTTACTGCTGCTTTATTGAAAATTACTCCCATGTCTGTCGGCCATTGCACGACCTAACAAAGAAGGAAGCCAAGTACATCTGGACAGAAAGCCAACAAGATGCGTTCACCTACCTGAAAATAAAATTTGTAACAGCCCCTATTCTTGCAATCCCTGACTTATTGAAGCCATTTGTTCTTGAATGTGACTGTTCATATTTTGCACTTGGTGCAGTTCTATCCCAATATGATGATGAAAATGTCCTCCACCCAGTAGCATATTTTTCACGTACACTACTAGGGGCCGAATTGAACTATGAGATTTATGATAAGGAGTTATTGGCACTAGTAGAGGCGGTACCCACCTGGCGCCATTACTTGGAAGGAGGGCCTCACAGGCTCCAAGTCATCATCTACACAGATCATAAAAATTTGGAAACCTTCCTGACCAGAAAAAAGTTGACTCGCTGACAAGCGCGCTGGGCAGAACTGCTGAGTAGCATTAATTTTGTTGTTAAATTCAGACCAGGGAAGAAAAGTGGCAAACCTGATGCGCTATCGCGATGTTCTGATTTGCGCCCAGCACCGGACCAGCTTCATACGGTTGGCGCAACTCTATTGAATGGGGACCTTGAGGAGGGGGTAATCCTCGATGAGGTGGAATTAGGGGATGAGGAGTTGATGGAATGGGTAAGGAGGGGACAGGAAAAGGACCAGGAAGTACAGGAGTTAGTGAAGGCACTCTTATCAAAAGAGGTATTGGTAAAGAAAGGACTGGAGGAGTATCACCTAGAAGGGGAAGCGCTATATTGGAATGGAAGGATAGTGGTGCCAAATGATGAAGAACTCAAAAGGCAGGTAGTAAAATCAAGACATGATTCCCCAATGGCAGGGCACCCAGGTCCGCTGAAGAAAGTGGAACTGGTAAATTGCAATTTTTACTGGAAGTCCATGAAGGCGTATATTCAGCGCTATGTAGCAGCATGTGACTCTTGTCAGAGGAAAAAGGTTAGTCCAACAACGACACCACTGACCCCGCTAAAAATTGCCAAGCAGCCATGGAAAGAGCTCTCCTACGATCTTATAGTGGAGTTACCCAAGTCACAAGGAAAGAATTCTATCCTCACAGTAGTTGACCGCTGCACCAAGATGGCGCACTTTGTCCCCACCACCACCAAGGTTACATCAGAGGGTATTGCAGATTTAATGGTGGCGCATGTGTGGAAATTGCATGGATTGCATGATAGTATAGTATCAGATAGGGGAAGTACCTTTAACTCTAAGTTGTTGAAAGCAATGTATGAACAACTGAATATTAAGCCCATCTTATCAACAGCATGGCACCCACAAACTGATGGGCAGTCTGAGATAGTAAACAAGGCAATCAAACAATACCTGTGCCACTTCATTAACTATCAGCTGGATGATTGGGTACAGCTATTACCACTTGCGGAATTCTTGTACAACAATAGGACACATGCTGCAACAGGCATGTCACCATTCTATGCCAATTATGGGTACCACCCAACATTCTCAATTGGTACCCCATCCACATTACAAGTCCCAGAAGCTGAGGAGCGGATCAAGAAGATACTGAGTATACGTCAAGAACTAGAGGCAGCGCTTAGGTTATCTCAGCAAGCAATGAAGCCTCATCATGATCATGGAAAGACCCAACACTGCACGCTACATGTAGGTGACAAGGTTTGGCTCAGCTCACGTTTTATTTCCACATTATGTCCCAGAGCTCAACTAGATCACAAGAAAGTGGGACCATTCAAAGTCAAGCGCAAAGTATCTGACTCAGCTTACAATCTGGAGCTACCAATCTCAATGAGGCAAGTACACCCAGTTTTCAATATTTCATTACTTACAGAGCACAGAGAAGATACGATCCCAGGGCACCCAGAAGAACAACCAGCGCCAATCCAGGTGGGAAATGAGGAAGAGTTTAAGGTGGAAAAGGTTGTTGCAAAGAGGGTGTATAGGGGAAAGGTTCAGTATTTAGTGCATTGGAAGGGCTATGGGGTTGGAGATAGGTCTTGGGAGCCGGTGGAAATTTGATGAACGCTAAGGGAAAGTTGAAGGAGTTTGAGAAGGAGTGCAAGGGGCAGGAGGAGTAAAAGAGGGGGTAATGTTAGGATTTGGGTTGAGAGGTGGAGAGGAGGAGAGCTATGGGCGCTATGCATCGTAAAGAGGCGGAAGAGTGGATATTGCATAAGGGGGTTATATGGGGGCAAGCGCTGTGGAGCACTCCTCATCGGACAACTTATTTAGTAATCCAATTACTCTCTTGTCTCACTGCTTAGTTAGCATAGTCAGTCCCGTCTACCCCTCACTTTTGGTAACCCCAAAATAGTCAGTCTAGTTAGTCTCACTGTTGTAACTCAAAATATTCAGTCCCGTTTAAGGCTAACATCAGCGCTAGTGATAGTCGGCCTTCTTAGGTCTTAACACTCCTCCTCATAAACCTCCTTTCTGACACCTAAAATCCAGGACTTTTATTCTTGATTGCCACTCAAGTATCATCATCACAAATATCCAGCCTCTTCAAGGTTAACAGAAAAATAACCATAATAAAATAAAACCCAGTCTGACACCAGGTCTCATCTTCAAAATCCAACAAAAAAATATCCAAGTGTACAAGCCTGTCATCAAAATCTCCAGTGTACACATGAGCAACAGGACCAGCCCAACTAGGACACCAATCCCTAAAGTTTGCTACATCCTTTTTCTTTCAATTAATCTTAAGAGAATTCAGTTCAACAACAAAAACACCATTTTCAAATTTTAAGCCATCCCAAACAACAATCCCATCTTCACCAACGAAAACATCCTTATCACCAGAATCAAGATCAGAACCTGCCAGTTTCACCTCTTGGAAGAGGAGAGAACAATCATCCAGTTTATCCTTATGGAAGAGGAGAGAAAAATCATCCAGTTTAGACTCATAGGGGAGGAGATAGCAGATACTTAATAAATAAAATGAAGAATACTTTCAGAGAAGAGAAACATTAAAGAGAGAGAGTTGAAAATCCACTTGGTATATCTCCAAGGGATCTTACCTACTACAACCTGGGATTTCCTCATCTTGAGGAGAGGTTTTAGCACTTGGGCAATCAGCCCTCATCACTCTAAAAAATACAGACTCTCACTAGAGCCTGAGCCACACTCCAAAAAACCAGAGGCTGCACCCACTTCCCTTCTTCTCCTACAATAATCCATGCACTGGCACATTAAAGACAAGCCAGTCCTGGTCTCCCAACCATCATCTCCAGGAGATGAAAGCCTCATATTGTGGTCTTCCAACATTTTCAGAGACCTTTGTTGGTCTATTTGGCATTCTTTTGATATGTCTTAAGTGGCATTATTTGATAATTGGGTGGTTTTCTAAATTTTTTTCAGCAAATATTTGGACTGTGGAGATGTGTGTACTACCACTGGATAGCCACGGTTTTTCTCTATATTTTATGTCTGGTTGACATTTTTCAGATTCTAAGTATTAAAGGGATTATTTATCATTTTTCATTTAAAAAGATAGCTGTTTAATTTTGATTTTTGTGTTTTACAGGCTACCCTTAATTCTTAGAGTTAAGTTCTTAGTACCATTAGAATGAGCTAATTTTTCTCTACATTTTATTTCTCAATGTTGTTAAAGCCTAATTATGTGTTTGAAAAGTTTTAGTAGTCATAGTATATTGTTCTATGTATTTTGGGTATTTTTGGGTATTTTTGGTGGTTCTCTAGCCTCAGGGTGGTCCAGACGCCTCAGGAAGGCCTCCCAACGTTGGGCAGACCGCTGTGCTAGAAGGCTGGGAAGCGTTTCTAGAGGGGTTTTATGCATTTCGGGGCTCAGGAATGCCAAATTTGTTGGTTTGCATGGGCTTTTAGATAGTGGTCTGTGTGTACATAGTGAATAAGACAGTTTGGGGCAACTTTAATTAGCATAAAACCATCTGGATGTGATATCCATCATCCTCACTCAGTTTTCACTGTTTTTTGGCCACAATTGGCTGTGTTTTTTGCAAGGTGAGTTCTTCATTTAACTTAACTTGGTAGCTGGTTTCTCAGGTGTAGTCTTGCAAGCTATATCAAGTATTATTGCTGTCTCTGGTGTGTATTTGCAACCTACATCACGTATCATTGCTTTCTCTGGTGTGGACATTTGTCTACATTTCAGTTCTTTGGTTTGGTAGTCTGTCTGGAGACTACTTTCTTGGCTGATCAGGCAGTCAAGTGTGTTGGAAAATGGGCTTTATCAAACTGGAACCGATTTAATTTAGCAGCTAAATGTCACTTTCTTTTTTTAAATGGAAAGAGGATTTTCTCTCTGGGTTTTCTCCAACTCCCTTGGTCAAGGCCTATAGCTAGTACTATAGGATATTATACATTTCTGGCGCCCAAGTTGGGGAATGAACCTGCTAGTTATTTGTAATCTCTGTTGTCTTTCAATGGCTTCTGGTTCTTCTATTCCTGTGGCAACTGTCAGTGGGGGGGAAGGTCCACCTGCTGTGATGGTTAGCGAGTGTGTTAGGATCAAACCTTGGGATGGTACCAAGTTTAATTGTGAAGATGTGAAGTGGTTTCTGGAGAAGTATTAAACTGCTTCTGGTGTGGATGGTGCTTCTTACCTGGACATAGTGAAGCAGATTATTTTCTTCATTGGTGATAGGGCAGTGGAGAAGGAGGTTGTGGCCATGTCTGGCTAAAAGAAGAGGGAATGAAAGTTTTTGTGTAGGGAAATGGTGGACAGATGGGGTGTCAGGTTCACTATGGTGGATCTTAACAAGGTTTTCAGTGGATGGAATTCTTATGGTGGTGTTTCTAACTTGCACAGTTACAGGAAGTTTCTGCTACAGTTTGATCCTGTGGTGGAATATTTGGTGGAAGTGGAGGAGCTGGCACATGAAAATGCTTCCAAGGATGTTTTTTGGTCTTCATTGGCTAGAGATGTCAGGATGGATGTGTTGAAGGAGCTGTCCTAGAAGGAATTGATAAAGACTCTTTCCAATGGGGATCAGAAGTTGCCTGCCTTGGACAAGGTGAAGGGGGCTGTGGAGGCCCATTTGAAGTTATTGGCTGTGCACACCTATCAGGAGGGGTGTGGAAAATATTTCAACAAAGTCAGTGGGGCTTTGGCTGAAGAGGAGAATAGAGTAAAGAAGGAAGAGATGAATATGGTGAAGGTTTGCAAACAGGAGAGGGACCCAGTGGTGGAGCAGTTGGCTGATCTGACAAAACAGCTACATATTTTTGTTCAGGAGGCTAAGAAGGCCAATAAGGCTCCTTCTAAGCCTAGAGATTTTGATAGGAGGGCTGGTAGGAGTTAACCTTGGGTATGCTCTTTTTGCAGCTGGAGGGGGAACAAGTCCAATGAATGTTGAGCTCTGAACAGAGATGTGTCAGAGGGAAAGGTGGAGTTTCATTGAAGGGTGTTCAAGTTCCCTGATGGTTCATTTTTGAAGCCCAGTGAGGGGCAGGCGCCTGTTGATTCGGTCAGGAGAAGGAGTGGTCTCAACTAGAGGAGGCAAAGGTTTGAGGAGATTCCTGATCAGGGGAAGTCTTCTGTTAAGAAAGAAGATGATGTCAAAGGAAAAGTGAAGGAGGTCATTAAGGTCTCTTTTTCTACTTTCTTTTGTGGATTGAAGTTGTATTCTTTTGGACAGTAAAGTGGTGAATTCTTGGCTGATGTTAATGATGTAGAAGCAGGAAATGTGGGAAGGCCTAAGAGTAGTACTCAGGCCCAACCAAAGCCTAAAGCTTCAAAGGTGAATCTGTCACCGGACGACCTATGCAAAAGGTTGAGGATGTTCCTGAAAGTGGGATGAGGGATTTAGAAACTTCTTCGAAGAACAGAGGAATGATTCGAGGAAGTGATTTGAAGGTCACTCGAAGTAAGAGCTTCAGGTTCGAGGTATGTTCGAGAAGAATTATAAGATAGTTTCAAAGGTAATAGGAATTCTTAAGATCTCACAAAGGGTTGGAAACTCAATAATCAAAGGTTTAGGATTTAGAAATGATTATTGAGAAAATAAAAGAAAGATACAATAACAATGATTTAACTTAAAGATTTTACCACTATTAAATGTAAACATGTTTTATAATTTAATTCTGAGTAATATCGAACCAAATACCCTACCCTTTTATATCCTTTATTCCTCCTCGCATTGACCTCCCTTTCATCACACCATTCCCATACCATTGACCATTACTAACATACACTTAATCCCTCTTTGCTAATATCCGTCCATGCTCAATTTACCCCTTTTAAATTAATTAACAAACTTTCAATTAAAACTACTACTGTACTATTACGTTGATCCTAGCGCTGTGCGTCGCTTATTGAAAATGAGACTAAGGCACCCTATTGAGAGATTGACTAATTTAGATTTAGAGTTTAGGCTAGCGCAGTTAAATAGTAAGTACACAAAGGGGAATGGCAGTTGCTATGGGGAATTGCTTTCTGCGCTTTGAGTATAGATTTAGAACTTGATATTATTGACTTAATGAGCTGCTTTTGCCTCGAGTGTCACGTGGCGCGTGACAGAATCCTAAGCTGAGTGCAGCTAGGAGGAAGTACAGCATAGTGGAGCTGAACAAGATGCACAAGGGGATTGCTGATATGGACCCCCCTTGTTTTGGTGCATTGGACATGAATGATGAGCCAATTCCTATGGATGTTGATTCTGACTCTGAGGAGGATGTCCCTTTGGCTTCATTGCCGAATCCTGCTGGAGTTAGAGGTTCTGATGAGAGATCTGGTTTGATTCCTGTTGATGGTAAATCTGTTGGTGATTCTGGTCCTCAAGTATCATTTAGGAAAAAGGTAGTGAAGCGAAGGGCTCACTTTCAGAGGCCAGTAGTTTCTGGTCAATCTAATGTTATGGACTCTGTTCTGTAAAGGATGAATCAGGGTCAGATTTCCCTTTCTTATGGGGAGTTGTATGCTATCAGTCCTGGGTTGGCTGATAGACAGAAAGCTTTGTTGACCAGAAGAATGGTTTCTTCTTGGGAGGTGGAATACATTTTTGATGCTGCTTAGAAGTTTGATGAGGGGTTGGAGAATCATTTTTATGCACCTCTAAGTTATGTCAATGTTACTCTGAATCGCAGGGAGGCTAGGGCATTGGTTGATTCAGGTTTTTAGATTAACCTGATTTCTTTGTGTGAGGCTACTCATCCTGTCTTCCCCATCAACACAGGAATTGATTGAAATTTAAGAGTGATTGGTAGCCATGTCACTGAGTTGATTGGAATACCTTATTTGTGAATCTGGATGTCTGTGGAGCCTTAGAGAAGGTTCAATTTACATTGCTAAAGGTAATATAAAAGCTGTTTTGGGTGAACCATTCTTGATGGATTTCCTGGAAAGAATTGGTAATCAGTTTGATATGGGAATCAGTTTGGAGTTGACTTGTGAAGATAAAAGAAGACTTCACATGAGGCTGTCATCTCCTGGAGATGAATATTGGGAGAGCAGGCCTGGCTTGTCTTCAATGTGCCAGTGCATGGATTGTTGTAGGAGAAGATGGGAAGTGGGTGCCGCCTCTGGTTTTCTGGAGTGTGGCTCAGGCTCTAATGAGAGTCTGTCTTTTTTAGAGTGATGAGAGCTGATTTCCCTAGTGCTAAAACCTCTCCCCAAGATGAGGAAATCCCAGGTTGTAGTAGGTAAGCTCCCTTGGAGATATACCAAGTGGATTTTGAACTCTCTCTCTTTAATGTTTTTCTTCTCTGCAAGTATTCTTCATGTTTTTTTTCAAGTAACTGTTCTCTCTCAAGATTTTCAATTTTTTTTAATTCAAGTTCAAAAAAGACAATTGATTATATATCTTTATTGAAAGATATGCGGAAAAGCTGTGTAGTGGTGATATTGGGGTCTAATAGTAAGTCTTCCCATTTGTGCACCACTAGGGTTTCTTCTACGCCTTTCAAAAACATTACCTTGGCCAAGTCTCTTAGCATTGGGAAAACTCCTGGTTATTTTTGTAGGATTAAAGAAAACTCAAGAAAAGAAAATTAAAATTTCAAGATAACTGAAGAAAAGAAAGAAAAAAAATGAAGATAATCAAAAAATAAGAAAAGAATTATTTTTGTAAAGCTCGGCAAGATTGTTCTCTCCTCCCCCATGAGGCTAAACTGGAAGATTGTTCTCTCCTCCCTCATGAGGCTAAACTGGAAGATTGTTTTCTCCTTCCCCCTGAGACTAAACTGGAAGATTGTTCTCTCCTCCCCCATAAGGCTTTACTGGAAGATTGTTCTATCCTCCCCCATGAATCTAAACTGGAAGATTTTTTCTTCTCCCCCATGAGGCTAAACTGAAAGATTGTTCTCTCCTCCCCCATGAGGCTAAACTGGATGATTGTTCTTTCCTTCCCCATAAGGTTAAACTGGATGATTTTTCTTTCCTCCACCAAGAGGTTAGACTGGCTGATTCTGATCTTGATTCTGGTGATCAGGATTTTTTTGTTGATGAAGATGGGGCTTTTGTTTGGGATGGCTCAAAATTGGAATATGGAGTTTTTGTCAGTGAACTGAATTCTCTTAAGATTCAGTGGAAGGAAAAGGATGTACCAAAGTTAAAGGATTAGTGTCCTAGTTTGGTTGGTCCTGTTGCTCATGTGTACACTGGAGATTTTGATTACAGGGTTGTACCCTTGGATGTTATTTTGTTGTATTTTGAAGATGAGACTTGGGGTCAGACTGGGGGTTTTTTTTATGGTTGAATATCTGTTAAACTTGAAGAGGCCATATATTTGTGATGATGATACTTGGGTAGCAATCAAGAAGAAGAGTCCTGGCTTGTATGTGTCATGAAGGAGGTTGATGGGGAGGAGGCATCCAAATTCTTAGGTAGTGGTGACTCAGAAGAAGGGTCAAGAGTTGGTGTTGAAGTCTTTGCATGAAGACCTTGGTCAAAGAGGCTTTGGGGAGATGTATATAAGAGTAGCAGATAGATTTTGGTGGTCAGGTATGAAGTTGGCTGTTCAGGGTTGTGTTCAATCTTTTGAAGAATGTTTAAGAAGAATTCACTTAAAACCTAAAGAGGTTGGCCATGCTACTGGAGATTCAACAGTGTTTGGAAGAGTTAGTCTGGATGCTGTCCATATCAAAGATAGCAGGTATAAATACTTGATTGTTGCCAGGGATAATTTGTCTGGTTGGGTTGAGGCAGTGCCTCTGGTTAATATGAATGCCAAAAATATGGCAGAATTTTATTAGAAGGAATTGGTGTTTAGGTATGGGTTGATGAAGTTGGTGACTGTTGATGGTGGGCCAGAGTTTGGAGCCAAATTAAAAGAACCAGTGACAAGTATTGGTTCTAAAGTCAGAGTGGCCACACCTTATAATCCTGAAGCTGAAGGCATGGTTAAAAAAGGCCATCAAGTCATCAAGAATGCTTTAGTGAAAATGTGTGGAGATAGTGCTGAAAAATGGAGGCATTATTTACCCTTAGGGTTATTTTCTGATAGGATCACTGTAGAAATGACAACCAGCTATTCCCCTTATGAATTAATGCTTGTGCAGAATGCTGTTCTACCAGTGGATTTGTAAGCTTTCTCTTGTCTTGGAATTTATTGGGATGATTTGTGATCAACAGAAGATTTGCTCTGTTCCAGGATGCAATGGTTGGAATGTAGAGAGGAATGTCAAGAGAAGGCATACTCTAGAATGATGAAGATAAGAAATCAATCAGTCAGATACTGGGACAAGAAGTTGGCTCATAGACTCAGGAATCACTTGAAACCTGGTTGTTTGGTTCTGGTGTGTAATAGAAGTTTGGAGAGTCAGTGGGGAAAAATGTTTGCTGACAGATGGAATGGACCTTACAGAATCAGATCTTACGTGTCTGGAGGTTCTTGTGATTTGAAGGAGCTTGATGGTGCAGTCTTAAAGAAGAGAGTGGCTGATGATCAGGTGAAGAGATTTTACCCAAGTGACACTAGAAGTGAAGAATATTGACTCTGAAATGAGGATAAACTATGGACCATTCTAAATTTTTGATTTTGGCAATGCTGTGCATTTATTTTGTTTAAAATTTTATTTTTAGAAGGTATTCATGGGTGGGGCTTCTAGATTTGAGTTTGGCAAGTGTGGGGGTAACTGATGGGCTGGCTGCCCTGTACAACAGCTACCCCAGAATGTTAGTTTGTTTCTTTTGCCTTTAATTTTTTGATCTCTGGTTCTGTCTTTTTGATTCAGGTTTTGGAGTCCCCCAAGACTATAAAATGAACGTTTTTGAGTCACCCAAGACTATAAAATGAGGGTTTTTGAGTCCCCCAAGACTATAAAAGGAGGGCTGTTATTCCCCCAAGACTTAAAACTGAGGATTAGACCCCCAAGACTTTAAACTGATGAAATTATTTTATTTTGTTTATTTCTAAATCAAGATTTTCAGGCAAGAAGCAATCATAGAAAAGAATCAAGAGATGTAACAAAATGTTCAGAATTGGCTTTGAACTGGTGAATGAGGTTCTTCCTTTTCTCAAGGTCCTGTGGATTCCTGGCAGGAGTGGATTGGAAGTAATTTTGAATGAGATGCTTCTGTTGAGGAGAATGTTGTTGTAATTTGTCTTTGATGTTGGGCAATGGATTAGGTGGGGGTGCTTCAATGGTTCCCACATTCTCATCATCACTGTCTGGATGAAAATGAACTGGAAATTTGTCAGATTTAATTCCAGTATGAAGAAGTATTGGGCTTACCATTAGAAGGACCAGGGATGGTAGAGCTAGTGATTGTAGCAGGGTTGGCACTTTTTTTTGAAGGGTGTGATTTGTTGACCAGTCTGGGGATCAGGATGGATGGTCTGCATCTTTTGGTGCTGGTAGAAGTTGGATCAGGTTGTGGGGGAAGAGAAGATGTTGAAGTGGACAATGGGCCAGGTCTGAAAAAATTCTTCTTCCTAGAGTGACAGGAATCTCAGGAGGTTCTGTAGGGATGAGCTGGTGGTGTGATAGTTTAGGTTAAAGTTTTGTCAATGCAGTATTGGAAAGGACCCATGTCAGTAGAAGATTTGGAAAGAAAGCTGAACATGGTGGTTGTGATGAAGGATAATTTGGACATTCTCTATTGGAGGGAGAATGTGGTCTTCCAACATTGGCAGAGCCCTTTGTTGGTCTATTTGGCATTGTTTTGATATTTCTTAAATGGCATTATTTAATAATTAGTTTTTTTTGGATTTATCCAGCAAATATTGAGACTGCAGAGATATGGTTTCTACCATTGGATAGCCCTGGTTTTTCTGTATGTTTTATGTCTAGTTGACATTTTTCAGATTCTAAGTATCAAAGGTATTATTTATCATTTTTCATTTAAAAAGATAGCTGTTTAATTTTGTTTTTCATGTTTTACAGGATAATCTTAAGTCTTACAGTTAAGGGCTTAGTACCATTAGAATGAGCTACTTTTTCTCTACATTTTATGTCCCAATGTTGGTGTAGCCTAATTATGTGTTTTAATGGTTTTAGAAGTAGTAGTACATTTTTCTAAGTATTTTGGGTATTTTGGGGGGTATTTGGTGGTTTTCTGGCTTCAGAGTGGTCCTTGCACCTCAGGTGGGCCTCCCAACGTCGGGCAGACCACCTGCCTTGGTTCTAGGAGGCTGGGAAGCATTTCTAGAGGGGTTTTACGAAATTTGCCGCTCAAGAACGCCAAATTTGTTGGTTTGCATGGGCTTTTAGATA
Organism: Hemileia vastatrix; assembly: GCA_030280995.1. Classification (NCBI taxonomy): domain Eukaryota; kingdom Fungi; phylum Basidiomycota; class Pucciniomycetes; order Pucciniales; family Zaghouaniaceae; genus Hemileia; species Hemileia vastatrix. The sequence goes on along the minus strand of JASXTE010000018.1, from coordinate 8,154,019 downwards.
GTGGTCTGTGTGTACATAGTGAATAAGACAGTTTGGGGAAACTTTATTTATCATACAACCATCTGAAGGTGATATCCTTGTTCCTAACTTGGTTTTCACAGTTTTTTGGCCACAATTGGCTGTGTTTGTTGCAAGGTTAGTTCTTCATTTAACTTAACTTGACAACTGGTTTCTCTGGTGTAGTCTTGCAAGCTATATCAAGTATTATTGCTGTCTCTGGTGTGGATTTGCAACCTACATCAAGTATCATTGCTTTCTCTGGTGTGGAAATTGGTCTATATTTCAGTTCTTTGGTTTGGTAGTCTGTCTGGAGACTACTTTCTTGTCTGATCAGGAAGTCAAGTGTCTTGGAAAAGGGGCTTTGGAAAACACGAACCAATTTAATTTAGCAGGTAAATCTCACTTTATTTTTCTAAAAGGACAGGGGATTATCTCTCTGGGATTTTTCCAACTCCCTTGGTCAAGGCCTATAGCTAGTACTAGAGGAATAAATACAATGTAAAGTCTTTTTCCATCTTCGCCAGTCAAATCCAAACTGATTCCTATATCAAACTAATAACCAATTCTTGCCTGGAAATTTATCAAGAATGGACCACCCAAAACAGTTTTTAAATTACCTTTGGCAATGTAAAAATGAACCTTCCCGGAGGCTCCACCAACATCCAGCTTCAAAAATTTGGCTGTCCCAATCAGCTAAGTTAAATGGCCACAAATCCCTATTAAATTTCCACCAAATCCTGTCTTGATGGGGAGGCCCAGATGAGTAGCCTCAAACAAAGAAATCAGGTTAATCTGAGAACCTCAATCCACCAATGCTCTAGCCTCCCTGCCATTCAAAGTGACATTGACATAACCCAGAGGTGCAGAAAAATTAGTCTCCAACCCCTCATCAAACTTCTAAGCAGAATCACAAATGTATTCCACCTCCCCAGAAGAAACCCTTCTACTGGTCAACAACTTTTTCTATCTATCAACCAACCCAGGAATGATAGCATACAACTCCCCTTAAGAAAGGGACATCTGACCCTTATTCATCCTTTCCAGAACAGATTCCATAACATTAGATTGGCCAGAAACTACTGGCCTCTCAAAGTGAGCCCTTGGCTTCCCTACCTTTGTCATAGACGATTCTTGAGGACCAGAATCACCAACAGATTTACCATCAACAGGAATCAAACCAGATCCCTCACCAGAACCTCTAACTCCGGCAGGCTTTGGTAATGAAGCCAAAGGGACATCCTCCTCAGAATCAGAATCAACATTCATAGGCATTGGCTCATTATTCATGTCCAATGCACCAAAACCAGGGGGGCCCATATCAACAATCCCCTTCTGAATCTTGTACAGCTCCTCTTTTCTCTACTTCTTTGTAGCTGCACTCAGCTTAGGATCCACCTTTGAAGCCTTAGGCTTTGTTTGGGCCTGAGAACTGCTCTAACGCCTTCCCACCATTTCTGCTTCTACATCATTGACATCAGCCAAGCATTCACCACTTGAGTGTCCATGTCAGCCAGGCTACTAGACTTACCCAGTGAAATAATTAATTATTTACTGGATGAAGCCGCACCTTATCATTTTAATTATTATTTAATTATAATTTAGTTACATTAAAATTAGTTATAATAAATTAACTAATTACAGAATGTTAAAATTAAAAAATTAAATAAATAATTAAAATTAAAAATATAATTTTTTCCCTTATATTTTTCTCTAACACCGTGCTCATTTGACAGGTTGGAAAAAAATAAAATTTTATATTAAAAAATAGATATTAAGATAAAATAAGATTTAAATATTCAAATAATATTAAATATATACAAAAAATTCAAATTTTTTATTTAGAATTGACTTCTACAGTAAATATTAAATATATTGATGTATTTCTGACATACTCTGTAAATACATCTTTTTGACGCCTTCTTTTTAGAATAACTTTATTATTTGAAATACTCCTTCTGGAATGTTCTTTTCTCTCTCTCATACTACTGTTTTTAGAATTTGATTGCCGTGCTTTGTCTTTCCTTTGCCTATAAAAGGCCTCTCTTTTTTGTCTTTTTGAATCATCCTTTTACCAACTTACTTATTACTACAACTACAATATAATACTTATTTCTTATATCTTATATCTTTAGTATTTACAAGGACATAATTCTAATCTATAATTTATATAAATATTTTAAATCTACCTCTTATCATTGAGTAAAACATCATCTTTGATTGAGAAATACGTACTTAACTATTTAGAGTCCAAGTAATCCTTAAAATCTTCATATAACTCCGTACCAAAGCTTCTAGACCAAAAGTGAACCTTGACAATTGGGATCCTTTCCGAAATATCGACAGCGCAACATTAATTGAGGCGTAATCGAGGGGACCATCGGCGTACAATTACCTGTAAAGGACAAGTGGAGGCGAGAAAAGGACGAACGTCATATGTCACGTGATAAAAGTTTTTGCTGCAAAAGGGAATCGAACCGCGCTCCAAAACTTAAGTTCATATATTGACTAAAGATCGTATATATCGTGGTAATTATTGTTGTTACTATTTGTGGGTTACTCTTCACTCTTTATTTGCTACGTATTTCCTTTTACTCAGCACTCTGTAAGTGGCATTAATTTTCTCATTTTGCAGGGGGAGGTGTCTGGTAACTTGAAATTTAATTTTATTATTATATTTTTTTTTATTTTTCCTGGTTGACCATAATAGAGCAATAACTGTTCTTAGTCCCAGAAGTAATAAAATAATTATATTTTAATATTAATTATTATCATTTTTCAGTTGACAATTGTCCTGATTAATTTGAATTTTAATTGTTCCAGTTGACAAATTGTCCTGACAATAATATCTTTTATTAATTATTATAATTTTTCAGTTGACATTTGTCCTGATTAATTTAAAATTTAATTGTTCCAGTTGACAAATTTTCCTGACAATAATATTTTTTATTAATAAATAATTCACATTTAATTACTTCAGTTGACTTTGAGTCCTGGTAATCCAATAAATCTTTTTAATTAATGAGACTCATATTTAATTACTTCAGTTGACATTAAGTCCTGGTAGTTAAGTGATCAGTAATAAAATTTTAAAATAAAACTTCATATTTAATTACTTCAGTTGACATTAAGTCCTGGTAGTTAAGTGATCAGTTAAAATAAATTTTTTTTAAATTAATAAAGATTAATATTTGATTATTTCAGTTGACAATAAATCCTGGTAATAAATTAGTTGATTTAAATCCTGAAAATAAAAAATTAATAGAAATTCTAATTTATTTCTACGGTTGATTGTATTATCCTGGTTTTAAATTTTTTTTTATTAATTTTATTTAAGTTGATTTTTATCCTAAAAAGATTTTTTTTATTATTTTTATTTTATTTCTGTTAAATAAAAATTAAAAATAAAGACTAATTAATTTTTGTCTCTTTCCTTCATTTCAGTAGAATCTTAAAATGACTGACCAAAGTGGTTTTGCTGCATGTAAAGAAGAACTAGACTTAATTGATTATGATGAGCCTACTTCTGTAAGTTCTCCTTTAACAAGAAGAATTTCTCAAACTAATAAATCCTTGCCCCAAACAGGATGTAGAGATGGAAGAAGTAGAAATCCTAGTGGACAATACTCAGGATCAGAAGCCCATGACAAACCCACCAGAAGAGCTTCCAAAAGGCTTCAGGATAAAAAATATGCCGTTGTCTCAGCAGGTATAGAATCTGTCTACCCACATAAAGGAGTTACGGACAGACAGCTTGAGACTAAAGGTAAGGGTAGATGCCTTGGAAGAAAAGGTGAGAAGAACAGATACTTTTCTCCAAGAGAAGAAGAAACCTCTTCCTCCCAGGGATCAACAACAATTGGCTCCCCAATCCCAAGTGATGGTGGAAGTGTCCAAGTGGAAGTGGGACTGGCTCAACACTCAGTGGGACTACTTGGCTCAAAACCAGCATCAGTTACCTCAGGTAGGTCCATCAAGGCCCACCCAGGCCAACCCCACTCCTCCCCACCCTTATCAAGGAGGCAAAAGAAGAAGGAAGCCCAATATGGTGATACCCAGCAAACCCTGGTACATCCCTCTATTGATTCTCAAGTGCCTTTTCTTGTGGCTGACTCTGTTCCTTCAGGTAAATCTGGAAGGCAGGATGAAACCTTGAGACCTATAGAGGCTGGGAATAGTAGACAGATATCTCATGTATCTAATCCATTACTTTTAATTGCTACCTCAATGATTAATCCTGATATGGCTGTGATTGATGAAACTCTTGACCATGAGTTCTATGAGAGTCTGGAAAGCTACTCAGTTTCCTTATTGAGAAACACTATAGATGTATCAAGAATTAATGATGAGCACTTGAGAGATATTATTGCTAAGCAAAATCATATAATGAACAATATGCAATTGACTCAGAGATATAATAGTTTGTTAACTGATCAAGGATATCAAGCATTAAAAAGTGAAGCACAGAGAGTCTCTGATGAATTGTCTCATTACAAAGCAACACATGAAAAGAAAATTGCTTTATGGCAAAATATAAAAAATGATTTGTCTAAGCTGAAAGATACTGTATCTGCCTGTTGCCAGGAGGTAGAGATAGATAAGATAAATCTGAAAAGATTGAGTGACCATTTGTCATCTTTTCAACATAAAAATCAATTATCTTTTGCAACTATCAATGAAAGTTTATCTAGTCTTCCAAGAATGAAAACAAGACTAACAACCATTGAAGAAAAATTGAACTCATTTTTAAATGACCAAAAATATTCTGACATTTCTGTGAAGGAACATATAGTGCAGGATGCTCAACCAGTACCTGTGGCTAGTTCATCTAAAATAAAAATAGATCCAGAAATACCTGTTGACAACACTGAGTTTCCCTCAAAAACTGATGATGCACCAGGATCTGCAACAGAAGGATTAAACAATGAGATTTCAGCACAATTAGAGAAATTACAGCTGCTTCTTACTCAGAAACAAGCTAGTACTAAGGAGACTACTTCAAATCAAAAGAATTGTCCAAAACTTGACCAGTACCCAACATTTGATGGTGATTCTTCTTCTGATTGGAAACACTTTATTTGCAGAATTGATAATTTAAAAAATTCTTACAAACTCCCAGATGAGGAAATTGTGTCCAAATTAATTTCTTTTTTCACTAATGTTGCCCTGATGTGGTATGAATCTGTTCTCCTGGATGGGAATGACTACTCATGGGAGGATTGGAAGAAATTAATTAAAGCACAATTTGGTGGCTCCAAGTTCAGAATGGCTCAACAAAGGCAGTATGAGGAAACTAGATATAGCTCTTCTACTGATAAACCTATTGAGTTTTTAATGAAACTTGTAAAAATCTTAAGGGCAATGGACCCAAATATGGAGTTTGATTTATGGAAGGACAGGATCTTCTATAAATTACCAATGTCTCTGAGAGACTTGATAGTGGCTAGGACTGAGTTCTCCAAAGAACCCTCTTCTTTCATTAATACTTACAATGAGATACTTTTAAACAATAAGTATGATGCAAGAAGATTAATTCCTAGGACCCCTTTGGAGAAACCCTCCACTTACCAACAAAAACCTCTGGAAAAGGTTGGTAAACCTTCTGCCCCTGTTGCACCAAAGAAGTATGCAACAAACACTTGCTTCAAGTGCAACAAGCCTTGGCAGAAAAGCCATGTTTGTGACAAGAAGATAAATATTGTAGAACAAACAGAGGAGCATGCTGAAGACACAGTGGAACTGGATGATACATCAAGTGATTGTGCCAGCAATATTTCATATGAATCTCAACAAGAAATCTTGATGCTGGAAGAAGATATTCATTATTTAAATACTATTGACATTGATAATAATGATTTATCTACAGTCAAGGATGCTGAGATCATAAAGAACATTGAGGATAACTCAATTTTTATTGCCCCTCTTAAGGCACCAGTCTTGATCAATGGAGCCAGCATTGAAGTTGTTCTGGATTCTGGAGCTGGAAGAAGTGTAGTATCTGAAAGAGCACTTGCTTCAGTAGATCAAGACTATAAATCTAAACTGATGCCTATCATTTCTGAAAATTGGAGAGGGTATGGCTCTGTTTTGTCCCCCATTGGTAAATACAAAGCCACAGTGTTTTTTAAATATAACCATGGTTTTGTAAGAGCTATTTGTGATTTTGTGGTCATGAAAAATGATAACTTGAGCAATTGGTTTATTGTAGGGAATGATATTTTAACCAAGTATGGCATAAAATTGGATCCTTCAAACCAATGTTTCACAATGGGGATGAATGGGAAGAGAAAATTTAAAATTTCCTCCCCTAAAAAATTATTAAAACCCGAATTGAACACATGTAATTCTGTGGTTCAATATAAAGGAAGATCTACAAAGGAAACGCATGCCCTTATGTCTGAAATTGACAATGCTTCTTTTGGAGAACAATTTTCTGGTGAGGATAAAGATTCCATCATTAACTTGATAAAATCTTTTCCTATGGCCTTTGCTCATGGGTCACATGAACTGGGATTAGTTAAAGAGGAAGTGAAACTTTTATTTTCTTGCCCATTAACTGATATACCACCTAGTTTAAAGAAGAAGCCTTATCCTGCTTCTCCCACAAAGAGAAAATATATTGAAGATAATATCTCTACCCTTTTAAAAATGAATATTATTGAAAAGGTAGTTGAAACACCTAAATGTTGTGTTATCTCACCTGTCCTAATTTCTTATGAGAAAGATAAAGCCAGGTTATGTGGTGATTATAGAGCACTAAACACTTATAATGTTGATGATATCTATCCTTTACCTAGAATTAGCTCTATACATGCTACTTTACAGGGTGCTAAATATATCAGCTGTTTGGATGGTAATAAGGGATATCACCAGGTACCTATTGAGAAAAATTCTCAGAACTTTCTGGTGATTTCCACTCATATGGGTACTTATAAGTATATTAGGATGCCATTTGGCCCTTAAAATGCCCCTTCAGTTTTCCAAAAAGTAATGGATAACACATTCCATCAAGAGATAATTGAAGGATGGCTGATGGTTTATATTGATGATATCATTATATTCTCAAAAACATTTGAGGACCATCTTGAACACCTGTGTAAAGTATTCCATAAAATGGATGAAATAAATATGACACTTGCTTTGAAGAAATGTAAATTTGGTTTCCATTCTTTAAAAGTTCTTGGTCATGTTGTTTCAGGCTTACAGATATGTGTTGACCAGAACAAAGTGGCAGCCATACAACAGGTGAAAGTTCCTACAACAGTGAGAGAGCTCCAAAGTTTTTTGGGAATGTGTGGATACTATAGACAGTATATTAAAAATTACCAAGTCATAGCTTTACCCCTTACCCAACTAACTAGAAAGGATGTTGCTTTTGTCTGGAATAGTGAAAGACGAAGAGCCTTTGACACTATGAAACACTGTTTTATGTCAGCACCAATTCTTGCTTTACCTGACTTTGATCAAACATTTGTTTTGTACACTGATGCCAGTTTCATTGGTCTTGGTGCTGCCCTCCATCAAAAACAAGTGATAAATGATAAAGTTTCAGAAGTAGTAATTTGTTATATTTCAAGAACCTTGAGAAATAGTGAATTGAAATATGGTGCTACCCAATTAGAGTGTTTAGCTGTAGTATGGGCTCTAGAAAAGCTTCATTATTACCTAGATGACCAGAAATTTGAACTTGTCACTGACTGCAGTGCAGTTAAATCCCTTTTAAACTTGAAAACACCTAACAGAAATATGTTTAGATGGCAGCTGGCTGTTCAAGAGTACAGAGGGAGAATGACAATTATTCACAGGGCTGGTATTGGTCACTCAAATGTGGATATGTTATCAAGGTTACCTTTACCAAATGATGACTCTAATCCTGCTTATGATCCTGAGGATGAAATTATTCATATCCATGGGATATATGTGGTTGATATGGAGGAAGAGCTATTACAGCTTATTCTGGAATCATATGATAAGGACACTGACTTAAAAAAGTTATGCACCATATTAAATGATCCAAAGAATGCTTCAATACAAGCATTAATTAAAACCCTTCCACCAAAGTACCAAAAAGCTTTGGAAAAAGGTAAATTTTCAATTGATGAAGGATATATATATTATAGATGAAAGTTGAGTAATGTTATTGCTATTCCTCCTTCTATGAAAGAAATCATCTTGAAAATCTGTCATGATGACATATTAGCTGGATATTTTGATCTTGACAAAACAATTATCAGAAGTAAGAACTTTGCTTGGTGGGCTAATATTTCTGAAGACACAAAATTATATGTTGAATCTTGTGATTCTTGCCAAAAATCAAAAAGATTAACTGGTAAAAGAGCAGGATTAATGCAACATATTGAACCTCCTGATGCTCCATGCAAATAATAAACATGGATTTTGTAACAGGATTACCTATTGCTGGTAAAGACAGTTATAACTCTTGTTGGGTTATTGTGGACAGATTCACAAAAATGTGTAGATTTATCCCTACCCACAAGGATGTTTCCACTAAAGAATTAGCTTTCTTATGGTGGTCTCATATGTTTAATACTGCTGGTTTTCCTAAAGCCCTAATCTCTGACAGAGACCCAAAATTTACTTCTGAATTTTGGATGTCTCTGATGGATGTTTGTGGTTGTGATCTGAAACTTTCTACTGCCCTTCACCCTCAGACTGATGGTTTAGCTGAAAGAATGATTCAGACTTTAGAGGACATGATAAGAAGATATTGTGCCTTTGGCCTTGAGTATAAAGATAATGATAGATTCACTCATGATTGGGTTACCTTACTTTCTGGGTTAGAATTTGCTTATAATAGCACTGTTCATTCTGTTACTCAAAGAAAGCCTTTTGAGCTCTGGCTTGGATATGTTCCTAATACTCCAGCCCAAATTCTCAATAACAAAATACCTAAATTGGATATACATCCTGGTGTAAAATCTTTTCTTCAAATGCAACAACTATGTAGAAATCATGCTCAAAAATGTATTGAAAAATCATTTGAATATGAGAAGAAAAGATGGGACAAATCCCATAAAGAATACACTTTTAAAAAGGGTGATGAAGTGTTGATTTCTACAGTCCACTTCAACTTACAAGGTAATAAAAAATTAAAAGATCCATTTGTTGGTCCATTTGTTGTCAGAAGAATGATTGGAGATAATGCAGTTGAAGTTATTCTGTATTCCCCATATGACAGAAAACATCCTGTTTTTCCAATATCTCTTTTGAAACCTCACAAATCCAATAGTGATTTATTTCCAAAAAGGAGGGGTAGACCAAAGAAAACCCCAAATGAAATCACTGAGACAGCAGAAATTGAAAAAATTTTAAATGACAGAATAGTCACTGCTGAGAAAGGTACAGAATACTTATTGAGATTCGAGAATAAATCATCTGAATATGATTCTTGGATACCTGGGAAGGAGATATCTAATCTTCCTACTCTACTAAAAAAGAATAAAAAGAAAAAATCATAGCATTTTTTTTATTGTTTTTTTAGAGTGAGGGAGTGTCAGCCAGGCTACTAGACTTACCCAGTGAAATAATTAATTATTTACTGGATGAAGCCGCACCTTATCATTTTAATTATTATTTAATTATAATTTAGTTAAATTAAAATTAGTTATAATAAATTAACTAATTGCAGAATGTTAAAATTAAAAAATTAAATAAATAATTAAAATTAAAAATATAATTTTGTCCCTTATATTTTTCTCTAACACCGTGCTCATTTGACAGGTTGGAAAAAAATAAAATTTTAAATTAAAAAATAGATATTAAGATAAAATAAGATTTAAATATTCAAATAATATTAAATATATACAAAAAATTCAAATTTCTTATTTAGAATTTACTTCTACAGTAAATATTAAATATATTGATGTATTTCTGACATACTCTGTAAATACATCTTTTTGACGCCTTCTTTTTAGAATAACTTTATTATTTGAAATACTTTTTCTAGAATGTTCTTTTCTCTCTCTCATACTACTGTTTTTAGAATTTGATTGCTGTGCTTTGTCTCTCCTTTGCCTATAAAAGGCCTCTCTTTTTTGTCTTTTTGAATCATCCTTTTACCAACTTACTTATTACTACAACTACAATATAATACTTATTTCTTATATCTTATATCTTTAGTATTTACAAGGACATAATTCTAATCTATAATTTATATAAATATTTTAAATCTACCTCTTATCATTGAGTAAAACATCATCTTTGATTGAGAAATACGTACTTAATTATTTAGAGTCCAAGTAATCCTTAAAATCTTCATATAACTCCGTACCAAAGCTTCTAGACCAAAAGTGAGCCTTGACAGTCCACCACAAGAATACAACTCCAATCCACCAAAGGAAGTAGAAAAAGAGACCTTATTAACATTATTCCCTTTTCCATTGAAATCATTATCTTCCTTACCAGAAGACTTCTCCTGATCAGGATTCTCCTCAAACCTTGGCCTACTCTTATTGAGACCACTCCTTCTCCTGACCAAATTAACATGCGCCTCCCCCTCACTGGGCTTCAAAAATGAACCATCAGGGAACTTGAACACCCTTCTATCAAAATCCACCTTTTCCTCTGACACATCTCTGTTCAGAGCCCGAAAATCATTGAACTTGTGCCCCTCCTGCTACAATAAAAGCAGACGCAAGGATCACTCATACCAGCCCTCCGACCTAAATCTCTGGGCTGAGAAAGAGCCTTTATGGCCTTCTTAGCCTCCTAAACAAAACTATGTAGCTGTTTTTTCAGATCAGCCAACTGCTCCACCACTGGGTCCCTCTCCTGTTTGCAAACCTTCACCATATTTTTCTCTTCCTTCTTCACTCAATTCTCCTCTTCAGCCAAAGCCTCACTGACTTTGCTGACATATTTGTCACACCCCTCCTGATAGGTTTCCACAGTAAATAACTTCAAATGTGCCTCCACAGCCTCCTGCACCTTTTCCAAGGCAGGCAACTTCTGATCCCCATTGGAAAGAGTCTTCATGAAGCCTTTCCTTGACAGCTCCTTCAACACATACCTCCTGAATTCTCTATCCAGGGAAGACCAAAAAACATCTTTGGCAGCATTTTTATGTTCCAGCTCTTCTACTTCCACCAAATATTCTACCACATGATCAAACTGTAGCAGAAACTTCCTGTAACTGAGTAAGTTACCAACACCACCATAAGACTGCCATTCACTGACAACCTTGTTCAGATCCACTATAGTGAACCTGACACCTTATCTATCCACCATCTCCCTGCACAGCAACTTCCAATCCCTCTTCTTGTAGCCAGACATAGCAACAATCTATTTCTCCACTGCCCTATCACCAATGAAGAAAATTATCTGCTTCACCATGTCCAGGTAAGAAGCACCATCCACACAAGCAGAAGTTTAATATTTTACCAGAAACCACTTCACATCATCTCCATTAAACTTGGTACCATCCCAAGTTTTAATCCTAACACACTCCCTAACCATCACAGCAGGAGGACCTTCCCCCACACTGACAGTCACCACAGGAATAGAAGATTCATTAGTCATTTAAAGACAACAGAAATACCAAAGAGCTAGCAGGTTCAAACCCCACGTTGGGTGCCAGAAATGTAGACAATCATATAGTAATAGCTATAGGCCTTGACCAGGGGAGTTAGAGAAAACCAAGAGAGAGAATCCTCTGTCACTTTCAAAAAATAAAGTGAGATTTACCTTCTACAGTAAATTGGTTCCAGTTTGCTAAATCACCTTTTCCAACACACTTGACTGCATGATCAGCCAATAAAGTAGTCTCCCGACAGACTACCAATCCAAAGAACTGAAATGTAGATCAATGTCATCACCAGAGAAAGCAATGATACTTGATGTAGGTTCAAATCAACACCAGAGACAGCAGTAATACTTGATATAGCTTGTATGACTATACCAGAGAAACCAGCTGCCAAGTTAAGTTAAATGAAGAACTCACCTTGCAATAAACACAGCCAATTGTGTCCAAAAAAACAGTGAAAACTGAGTGAGGAAAAAGGATATCACCTCCGGATTGTTGTATGATAATTAAAGTTGCTCTAAACTGTCTTTTTCACTATGTACACACAGACCACTATCTAAGAGCCCATGCACACCAAAAAATTTGGCGTTTTTGAGTGCCAAATTGCATAAAACCCCTCTATAAATGCTTCCCAGCTTCTAGCACCAAGGCGGGCAGTTTGCCTGACGTCAAGAGGCCTGCCTGAGGCAGCCAGAATACCACCAAAAACCTCCAAAAATACCCAAAATACTTAGAAAAATGTACTACAACTACTATAACCTTTAAAACACATAATTTGGCTATAACAACATTGTGACAAAAAATGTAGAGAACAATTAGATCATTCTAATGGTACTAAGCACTTAAAACTAAGACTTAAGGTTGGCCTGTAAAACACAAAAAACAAAATTAAACAGCTATCTTTCTGAATTGAAAATGAGAAATAGTACCTTTAATAATTAAAATCTGAAAAATGTCAAAAAGACATAAAATATAGAGAAAAACTGGGGCTATCCAATGGTAGTACCCACCTCCCCACAGTCCCAATATTTACTGAATAAATCCAGAAAAACACCCAATTATTAAAAATGCCATTTAATACATATCAAAACAGTGCCAAATATGCCAACAAAAGGCTCGGTAAATGTTGGAAGACCAGAATGGCCTTAGCATGGAGCGTATAATAAAAAGACTTGAGGGTTATGCTCCTTAGGTTTCTGAAGAGACCCTGGGTGATACTAATAATTGACTTGTGTTCAAGTCCATTGATTAGGTAGATTTTTAGGAGTTGGTCAGATATTGTGAAGTCCGGGTCCGATTCCATATTTTGTTTGATGAGAGTTTCTATCTCCTTGAATTTATTGAGGTGTTCTCGGAGAGAAGAAGATCAACCCAGGTAAGAAAGGAAGCTTGCTTGAGGAGGCTTGCAACAACATCATCATTTCCTAGTCCGTATTGGCTAAGAAGGGTCTGAATAGCTGTATAGCAATAATCAATTTTGGAAACCCATAGTGCATCCTGGCTCTTCACAGCTCCCATAAGATGAACTTTTATTTTGGCCTTGCCTTTTTCCCCCTTGTCCTCAGTCACGTTGATACATTTTCCCCAGCCATAATATGTTTTTTCAGCCCCATTAATATGAAGTAGAACTTGATTGACTTCTTCCATAGCAAAAAATTCCCAATATCAAGAATAGGGAGTTTGGGGCTTTTGAATCTGCTGTCTCAGACATTTCTGGGTTGGAATGTACAGGTATTTCTGATATTACGGGTTTGTTGGTTTGTCTAGAATTTTGTGATAAGTGAGGGGTTTTGAGTGTGTCAAAGGATGTTATATTCTGACAATTGGATTGGGTACAGTTGGATACAGGTCCTTCAGGTATGATTGTTTGTTTAATACCTTTGTCAGAGTCTGACATAAACTGATTAGACTTTTAATCTCTTGATCCAACCCTTTTAGATATAATAAAGTGTTAGTGTACCAGTTACCAAACACGCTGACAACAACTTGTGATCAATAATCACCTGTCTCAGTGATTATCCAAGCTGAGTCATATATGTCATGGTTTATTGTATGGTAGGTTGATTGAGATACAAGTGTAGAGAAAGAGAGAAGAAGAGTGAAAACAAGTCAGTAAAGAAATATGTTATAAAGATTGGATTTAATTGCATTATAGAGAAAAGTATGAGTATCCACCTTTTAGATATAATAGAGTGTTAGTGTACCAGTTACTAAAAACACTGACAAAAACTTGTAATTGATAATAACCTAATTGTTGGTGTTAGTGAAATTGTACTATATAGTAACATATTGAGAAAAAAGTAACTGTCCCAGTGATTATTCGAGTTGTGTTGTATATGTCACAGTTTAGTGTATGTTAGAGTGATTGAGATACAAGTCTAGAGAAGTAGAGAAGATGAGTGAAAACAAGTCGGTAATGAAATATGTTGTAGGGATTGGATGGTAATAGAGCATGGTACTACATAGTGTTTATATATTCAATCTATACAGCATTTTACATAATGTATTATACAAATATACAAGTATCTCGTTAAATCACTTTCTTGAAGGGGAACATGGTTATCTACTTGGATTAATACAGGTTTTGAATTTATTTGAATTTGATGTAGTTGTCGGTAATTTTAGGTGATTCAGGAAAGTACTGCCATGTCATTCTAACACAAGCTTCCTTACTACACAGTAAGGAATATACTCAAAAAGTTCTATTCCAAGGGGACAGTTTTAAATTCACCAAAAAGTAGTTTTCCTTGAAAAATGAGCCTTTAGGTTATATGTGAAATTTATTACTGGCTTTCTAATAACAATAAGCTCACTCTTAGTAAAACATCTTATACAATTACCATCCGTATTCAACTCAGAACAGTTCAATGCCATGCCCAGGAGCTGGGATATTTCAAATTTGTTGCTGTAAAAAAACATAATCTCAGAAAAATACATCAATTGAGACAACTTGCATTTAAAAAAGAGAATCTTCATTGGAAATTTGATGATTGGAAGACAATCATTTGGTCAGATGAGTCCTCTATTGTCCTTGGGAGGCAATCTGATCAAACTTTTATCTAGAGGCAAAAACATGAAAATATCATAAAATGGGTCTTAACTCTACTTTTTGAAGTGGATAATCATCCATAATGGTGTGGGGAGCCCTCATTAACACAGCTAATGAGCCACTCACAATTCTTCCTAAAAAATAGCTCACAGTAAGAGATTCTATTTCAAATATCTATGCTCAACCCTCCTTCCATGGCTTGAAAAAGTTAATAATTGTGACTCCTTAACTTCAATAGAGAATAATGCTCCCATCCATAATGCTAGACTATATCATGATTTCTGATCATTTTCAAACTTGCAAAGAATCAGAAATTTGCACCCTAAATCTCACAACCTCAATCATATAGAAAAAAAATGGAACCAGATCAAGAAAAACATTACAAAATATTTTCATCCCAAAACACTCCCTGAACTATGTGAAGCTGTCCAAATATATTGGGAGGGTTATATTCAAGAAGAATAAAAAAAATAATTGACTCAATTCCTGAAAGAGTGAAAGCAGTGTTGGATGGAGCTGATGGATTCACTTGTTTCATAATATTTTATTATATTATTTTCAAAGGCAAAGATCTTTTCTGATTGTTGCAATGTCTTTTTGGAGTTTTTCATGGGTATACTCATCAGGTAAGTTTCAAAAAATTAATTCAAAGAAAAATTACCACTTTTTTATTTTATAATATTTAATGCTTTTAGCTTCTTATTTTTTCTTGTGTTTTCTGAAAAGTACAAAATTTGGAGTATTATCTTTGAGCTGCAGTAAAATTATTAGGGGGTCCCAAACATAGTAAATGTTAAAATTTTTAAATTCATTTTTAGTCATAAAAATAGTGATTCCCTCCATATTAAGTTATAAAAATATGGGTTCATTTAGAGATTGTTTTCCTGGATGAACTGGTCAACTGTCTCATGTGAATGCTGGTGATTATGATTACAGGGTTGTACCCTTTAATAGGGGGTGTCAGTTCTGGCAATTCAGCACTTACAAATCCGCACTTAAATTTGACCAAATCCGCACTTAAATAAGTGCAGATTTCCAAAACACACTAGCCCCAATACTGGTGGATTTCAAAATGAAATAAGTCACTTATTTCACTCAAATCCGCACTTTCTCAACCAAAAGTGCTGATTTCACCATCAAGTCCCATTTCACTGATTTGTCAGCATCATCCCATTCATACGCAGCACTCCGCAGCATAACACTTCATAACTCAAAACATCATACATCACTTACATCTTCATATCATATCATATAAGAGTTATGCCCTCCTCACTTTCAAATCGTGATAAATTACATAAAGCAATGACTTTCATGGCTCTTGAACTGCTCTTGGACTCTGATTGTGATTCTGATTCTGATCTAGAAGAAGATTTTGTCTTTTTATCAAAAATGGCCACGAAACGTTACCTTCTTCCCAGAAAGCCTCAAGTACTTCATACCCCCAAGTACACCATCCAAACACTTCTTAAACTATCTACACCCAGTTTTAGAGAGCTGTTCATGACTTCTCAGGAATG
Organism: Hemileia vastatrix; assembly: GCA_030280995.1. Taxonomy (NCBI): domain Eukaryota; kingdom Fungi; phylum Basidiomycota; class Pucciniomycetes; order Pucciniales; family Zaghouaniaceae; genus Hemileia; species Hemileia vastatrix. Next base: position 8,137,914 of record JASXTE010000018.1, on the reverse strand, counting down.
TTTCCTTAAATTGCTTGAGCTTATTCAGGATCATCACATATTTCACAATAATTCTCAAAAAGAACAACAACATCCTTCAATTCAATTGGCCATCACACTATGTCATTTGGGTTCAAATGGTAATGGAGCCGCTTTGAAACGTTTAGAAAATGTCTTTGATTTAGGGTATGGTTCAGTTAACACTTATACCAAACAAAGTATCACTGCCATCAACTCCTTGTAATCTCAACTTCTCACCTGGCCAACAAAAGAAGAGCGACTTGAATCATTTCAGGTTATGCAAGCAGAGGGCTTCCCAGGATGTATTGGTTTTGTTGATGGTACTGCTATTCCTTTGAGCCAGAAACCTGCTCAAGGTGGAAACAATTACTTTCACATTCTCGTCAAAAATTTTCACCAAAATATTTACAAGTCAAAAAAATTCTATATCTGTTTTAAAAAATTGGCAATACTCTCCCCTGCATTTTATTGAAGCAAGGGGTGGATATCACCAAAATTTTTCTAAGTCATCAATTTCACATGTCAGATTTGAAAATTTGGCAATACCCCCCCCCTGCATTTTATTGAAGTAAGTGGTGGAAGTCATCTAAATTTAATATAATTACGTAAATTATTAAATAAATATCTAATATATATCAATTTCCCTAGTTTAAAGTAATGACAATCCCTTAAGCCAAAATGCAGATCAAATCTAGAAACAAAAGTTTGGGACTTTCCACAGGTATAGGCTAGAGGAACCCCATGAAACAAATAAATGTTATCATGATTACCATTTATACAACACAAGGTCGTGGGCCCATTACTTTAGTTGAGGAAATTGATACATAAAAAATATTTATTAAAAATTTACGAAAAAATATAAAATTTTGGATGACAACTCTAATCCCCATACTTTTTGGATCTAAATAAAGTTTTTTTAAATCGATTAACTTTACCTTCTTTCATTACCTTATTGATTCTTTGAATCAACTTATGACTGATTTGAAATGAGCAACCAAAATGTGTTAAATCTTGACAGGATTCCAAACCAGGAGGAGCTTTGGTCGTTTGATGATTATCCTTAGAAGAATTCCAAATAGTTTCGATGATACCATTTCCCAAACCAAAAGCAATGATGCACTGGTGGTCTGGAAAATATAAACCATGTCATTTGATTTTAGCTGGAGATTGTATTGGTTGGCCAGTAATCGGTTTGATATATGAGAATATACCAAAACTAAGAAAATTGGTGTCCTTGGTATTGGTGTAAATTTTATTGTGAAATCCAGAATGAGTGATAATAACATTAGAAAATAAAAGATATTCGTGGCTGATATCTTCCAATTTGGAGTCACACCAATTCGGTATTCCAAATTTGGTTGCAAGTTCATGATTTTTTTCAAATGCTTTATTACAGTGCTTTTTGAGTCAAAGAGCAAGAAAAGAGTTAAAGGAAGGTAGAGTGTCCCATAAGCGAAAATCTTCATCTTTTTGAGCTTTAGTGATATTCTTGAGCAACGAATATATGCCTATATAATTGAAATTCCTAGATAATAATCATATAAGAGTTTCAGAATCCTTATCCTCTAAATATGCAATATAAAAATGTGAAATAAGACAAGTGAAATTTGGAAAAAAGGCTCAACTTCAAAGGTCAAAATCTCAGCAACCACTGAACCTAATTCAAACCTGTTTGTGGGAAATGAAAGATATGCTTTAGTAGAATCTTCAGTTAAAGGACATGTGATTTAAATAAACCTAACCCTAATTTGTTACATAAAAAATGAAATAAAAATTTAAATTGGGAAAAAAAAGGCTCAACTTTAATGGTCAATATCTCAGCAACCACTGAATCAAATTCAAATCTGTTTGTGGGAAATGAAAGGTAGCCTTCAGGAGAATCTTCAGTAAAAAGAAAATTAGATTTGAATAAACCTTACCCTAATTCCGAGTCTGATTTTCAAAATTTTACAAAAACTTGAAAAGTGGTAATGAAGATGAGATCAAAAGGAGTTTTATAAGTTCACTGTTATCCAGATAAGAGTCATAAATATATTTAAGTATGAACTTTTCATAAAAGGAGTGAGATATCATATAGGCATGAAAAAAAGGAGATGAAACTTACCTTGATTAAAAAGTAGGAAAAGTAGAGTGAGAAAGATTGATGTTGGAATTGTGGGGAAATTGAATATGGAGTAAGTGAAATGCATAAAGAATGTGCAATGTATGTGTTTCAATGAAATGGAGCCAAAAAAAAGTGAAATAAGGGAAAGGGGGGATAATGACCATGCCAAGGAGGGATGAAGAGTAGGGTGATGGAGCTAAAAAAGAAAGTAAATAGGGAGAGAAAAAAAAGGTTAATTATACCATTGAAATCCAAAATAACCACTTACAAAAAAAATTTAGATAAAAAAAATAAAATAAACAGAAAAAAACAAAAAAAAATTATAATTAGTAATCAAAAAATCAAAAAAAAAGAATAAAGTGACTTACCTGGAGAGATGAGATGACAAAATGAATGAAACCAAATTGTTTGAGGGATGTTGGAGGAGAATAGGAAAAGGATATGAGGGATGAATGAAAAAAAAAATCACTGACAAAATATGCGATTTCAGATAATATGCAATTTCATGTTGAGCTGGTGAAAGAAAACCAATGAGCCATCCAAAAAAAAAAATTTCACCGTAAATTCCAAAAAAAATGAATATGCAACAAACCAAAATACCAACCCAAGTGAATGAAGTACACAAAGAGGACATTTGGAGAGTACAAAATGGTATGGGAAAGAAAGGGATGATGTGGCCAACATGTGGTTTTGAAAAAAAAATCATGAAAAAAGTGCTGATTTGAGGTCAGAACTGACACCCATAGAAAAAAGATTAAGAAGTAGAAGAAATAAGTAAAAAAGAATGTAAACATGCCTGGTAAAAATATTGAAAATGTCAGGAAGGGGTGTGTGCCGAGGATTGATGGGTAGGTAGCGAGGAAGGTCAGTGTGTCACATGTTACAGGGATGGGGTAAGAAAGGAAGGGATGTTTTGTGGCCAAAATGTGGTTGTGAAAAAAAAACGGGAAAAAAGTGCTGATTTGAGGTCATAACTGACACCCTTTTTTGAAATAAGTGACTTTTTTGCAAAATTTAAGTGCTGATTTGTAAGTGCTGATTTGGTTTGAAATCCGCACTTAATTTAAGTGCGGATTTGCCAGAACTGACACCCCCTAATGTTATTTTGTTGGATTTTGAAGATGAGACCTAGGTTCAGCCTGAGTTTTATTCTACTATGGTTAAATATCTGTTGACCTTGGAAAGGGTAAATGATTGTTATGATAAAAATTGGTTAGAAATCAAAAGGAAGAGTCCTGGTTTTAATATTTTAGGTAGAATTTTGATGAGAGGAGGCATCCAAATCCTTAGATGGTGGTGAGTCAAAAAAAAGATCAAGAAGTTGTGTTGAAGTCTTTGCATGAAGACCTTGGTCATAGAGGCTTTGGGGAGACTTATAGAAGAGTAGCAGAAAGATTTTGATATCCAGGTATAAAGTTGGATGTTCAAGGTTAGGTCCAATCTTGTGAAGAATTTTTAAAAGAAGTCACTTGAAACGTAAAGAGGTTGTCCATGCAGCAGGTGAAACAACTGTGTTTTGAAATGTCAGTCTGGATGCTGTCCATATTAAAGAGGGAAGTTATAAATATTTGATGGATTCCAAGGATGATTTATTTGGCTGGGAAGAGTCAGTGGCTCTGGCTAATTTGACTGCCAAAAATTTGGCAGAGATTTTGAAAAAAGAATGTGTATATAGATTTGGGTTGATTAAGTTAATAACTGTTGATTATGGGCCAGAGTTTGGAGAATAATTTAAAAAAGCTGTGACCAGCATTGGTTCTAAGGTCAGAGTTTCTACACCTTATTATTCTGAAGCTGAAGGGATGGTTGAAAGAAGCCATCAAATTATCAAGAATGCTTTGGCGAAGATATGTGGGGATAGTTCTGAAAAGTGAAGGAATTACTTACTCTTGGTTTTGTTTAATGATAGAGTTAATTTGATGAGTAAAACTGCTTATTCTACATATGAGTTAATGTTTTGACAGAAAGCAGTTTTACAAGTGGACTTGGAAGAAATATCATATCTTAACATTTATTGTGATGAAGTGCACTCAACTGAAGATTTTCACTGTGCCAGGAGGAAACAGTTAGAATGTAGAGATGAGTGTAAAGAGAAGGAATAATCTAGAATGATGAAGATTAGAAATAAATCAGTTAGATATTGGGACAAAAGATTGGCTCATGGGCACAAAAATCCCTCAAAACCTAGTTTCATGGTATTGGCATATAATAGAAGTTTGTAAAGTCAATGGCACAAAGTGTATGCTGACAGGTAGAATGGACCCTACAGTGTCAGAAATCAGGTTTCTGGATGTTCTTATGTTTTTTAAGGGTTGCATGCTGAAGTCTTAAAGAAAAGAGAGGCTTCAGATCAATTGAAGAGATTTAATTCTAGAGGCACTAGATGTGTTGAAGACTGAATCTGAAATGAGGATAAAATATGGATCATTATTTCATATTTGGATTTTTTTTCAGGGAAAAGTATGTGTTGGAAGATTTATTTTTTTGAAGCTACCCATGGGTGGCACTTCTAGATTTGATCTTGGAAAGTATTAGAGTGACTGATGAGCTGGATGCTCTATCAACAATCACCCCAGAATGTCTGTTTCCAACCCCTTCTCTTAATTTAGTTTAACCCTATTATTGGTTTCTTTTCACAGGTTTTTCATGCTCTATGACTTTACACTGGATTTTTCATTGTCTTCAACTGCTGATCTCTTCACTTTATCAGATGTGGTTTATTTTTATTGGATGTTTGTATTTTTTTAGAAGTTACCCAGGGGGAGCTCTATATTGTATTTTTAAAACTGTTAAGGTAGCTGTTAAACTGGATTCTCAGTATAACAGTTACCCTAAAATGTCTGTTTCAAGCCTTTGTTTTTGTACAAGTTGAAGTCTAGTTTTGTTTTTTTTGATTCAGGTTATGACTTTAAAATGGATTAATTTGGCTCCTGAATATTTGGTCTCTTTGGACTGGTGGTGGATCACTGGTGGGCTCCCATCATTTTTACATATTGGAGGGAGCCAACCCCATGGACTTTTCTTTGGACTTCAACATTGAATTTTCTCCAGTTTATTTGTGGTTTTTGATTGCAATATAAAGTGATTTTTGATTTTTTTTCTCTTTTTTTCTTTTTTTTTCTTTCATATTCTTTATGGGGGTTATTTGTATAAAAAGGTGGAAAAGTTGTAAAAATCAAAAATTTATGCTGTAACCACATCAGGGTCACCTGGATGTGGGAAAGTGTTGGTGTGGAAATGATCATTAAATGGCTAGAAAATTCTATATTTCTTATTATTTAATTTTAATTCAAATTTTATTATTTTTTAGTTTCAGTTTCATTTAATTTTATTTTTATTTAGTTCAAAATCTGTAAAAATTATAAAATATGAGTATCTTCATCAAGGAGCACTTGGATGTGGTTAAGGCACAAGGGGACCAGCTCGTCAGTTGGCTGAGGGATACCTTTTATTTTATTTTTGGTTTTTATATATTTCCTCACAGTCTCAAAGGTTTTGAGAATTAAAATTTTATTTTATTTCATTTTTTAGTAGTCTTTAGTTTATGGTTAACTAATGTATTGTTAAAAAAAGTTTTTTCTGGTGGATGAAGCTTCTGGTTATTTCTCAGAAGTATGGATCATTCTTTGTTTATTATTGTGATAGTAATAAGTACTACAATAATTTTAGTGTAACTCCCTACAGAATATAGGGGGTGGACTTGCTAGTAAGTTTTGGACCTGAACTCAAATGGAACTCAGATGGAACTCAGACTGAACTCATACTGATACCATACTAAAATCTACTTGAATACCCACCTAAAACTGTTCTGCTGAGTGATGTTCATCCCTTATTTTATGGTTCCTTTAACAACAGCTCAATGTGTGAACAATCTATGGTGAGTTTGGGTCCAAGTTGTGGACTTGCTAGCAAGTCCGCCCCCCATATTGTGTGGTAACTGTCTAGCTACACTGTTAGGAATATAGTGATCAGGAAGTGTATTTTATGGAAGAGTTGTGGAAGAAAAAGAAGTTGGGGTGGAGTCTTGAAAGGTGTGATTGATAATTTGTGACATCATCCAGTTGTCATCCAGTAGCGTTTTTCTCAAAGACTGTTTAAATTCTCAAAGAGGCCCATGGAGAGCAAGCTTTCAGAATTTTGGAACACATTATGCTGAAATTTCTCTTTACTTTTCTATAATCAAGAGTCAATGATGTTTACAGATTTTGGTCAACTCCAGCAAATGATTCAGGAGGGGTGTGTCATCTAAAAAAGAATTAATTCTTTCATAAAATGTTTTTTTTCAGAAATTATCATGGATGGAAATTGATTGGTACTTAAAGATCAGAAGCTCATCAAGCTGATGAGCAGCAAATATTTGTAACTCTAGAGAAAAAGTAGGTGTAATAGATAAAATATTGTCTGAAAGAGCAAGGTACGGAGTTTCTGGTTCCTCAATTGAGTGTGAGTGTTGGTCAGTCGTCTAGAAGAAGGTAAGAAAAAGGGAACAGGAACAGAGGAGGAAAGGGTAAAAGGAAATAAAGGTTTATAGGGAATAAAAGAAATAAAGATTTAATTTATTTAAAGTGAGACAATGACGAGGATACTTGAGTGATGACGCAACAATGAGGATTTATTTAATAACAATATTATTTGATGTAAGGGTTCTGCGCGGATCACACTTATAACTACTATCAGACTTAAGGCAACCTTTGAATAGTTATATAGAATTTTTAAATTAGAATTTTGATACTAATAAAAAATAATATAAACGTAATATAAAAATATATTCAAGTTGTTGAGTGTATAATAAGTGATGATGCTACAGGGGATTATCCAAGGCCTTTTTATAGGCAATGGGTCCTCTGAAGCGCTACAACTGACAATATACAAAATATTAATGAAGTAAAACAAGAAGATTAAAGAAGATATTTGTAACATAGTAATTGAGAGAAAAATATACGAAAATAATAAGAATCCCAATTAAGAAAATAAATTTCCCATCCCAAATTCCCAAATCAGTTAATATAAAATAATGAGTAACTAAAAAACCCTGTGACATAAGAACTATGGGAAAAACAATTCAAAACAAGTATTACAATATGTTTTCAGCATTTTTAAGTGAAACAAATAACATTTTTTGACGTAACAAGGTATGTAATCAATTTAATTCAGTGTAAATTAAAATGATTTAATTGTTTTCATTATGTAATTAAACAACTAATTTAAATGAAACAATTAATTAATTCAAATTGATAATTTATAATACTATTTTATAAAATAAGTACTATAATTTATTTAATTTTTTCCTGAAACAATTAAGGGTCAAAAGAAGCGCCCAATTTGATTGTTTAATAACATATGAAGTTTTATTTAATATATAAATTTAAATAATTAATGTAATTACATTATAAGTAAATTTTACATATATAATTATAATATATGTTAGTAATTAATTAATTATAAATTTATAATTATTAAATACATAAAAATGCTCCATTATTTGTAGAATATAAAATATATTATGCTTAATTTAAATGTATAAATAATTTATATAACAATAAAATTAATATAACACTTATATTTAATAAGATACTTATTTAATTTTATTATTCAATAAAATATTAATTTATATACATTGAATGCAATTATTTATGCCCTCTTTCAGATCCAATAAGTTAACATATCATTTACTGGGCTCCTGGTATAGCCTGGCTGACACTCCCTTACTCTAAAAAAAAACAATAAAAAAAATGCTAAGATTTTTTCTATTTGTACTTTTTCAACAGAGTAGGAAGATTTGAAATCTCCTTGCCAAGCATCCATGCATCATGTTCAGATGATTTGTTCTTATATCTCATTAAATATTCAGTACCTCTTTCAGAAGTGATAATTCTATCATTGAGAATTTTATCAATTTCCGCTGTTTCTGTGACTTCCTGAGGGTTTTTCTTAGGTCTTCCCCTTCTTTTGGGAAATAAGTCACTGTTGTAAGTATAAGGCTTAATCAAGGAAATGGGAAAAACAGGATGTTTCCTATCATATGGAGAATACAATACAACTTCCACTGCATTATCACCAACCATTCTTTTAACAACAAATAGTCCTACAAAAGGATCTTTTAATTTGTTTTTACCTTGTAAATTTAAATGGACAGTAGAGATCAACACTTCATCACCCTTGTTAAATGTATTCTTTATGGGATTTATCCCATCTTTTCTTTTCATATTCAAATGCTTTATCAATACATCTCTGAGCATGTTTTCTGCATAGCTGCTGCATTTGCATGAAAGATTTTACACCAGGTTGTAGTTCCAACTTAGGTAATTTATTATTGGGAATCTGAGCAGGAGTATTTGGGACATAACCTAACCAAAGCTCAAAAGGCTTCTTCTCAGTGACAGAATGAACAGTACTATTATATGCAAATTCAAGACCAGGCAATAGAGTGACCCAATCATGAGTAAATATGTCATTGTCTTTATATTCTAAACCAAAGGCACAATACCTTCTAATCATATCTTCCAGAGTTTGAATCATTCTCTTAGCTAGACCATCAGTCTGAGGATGGTGAGCTGTAGACAATTTTAACTCACAGCCACAAATATCCATTAAAGAGGTCCAAAACTCAGAAGTAAATTTAGGATCTCTATCAGAGATAATGGCTTTTGGAAAACCAATAATATTAAACATGTAAGACCACTATAAGAAAGCTAATTCTTTTGTGGATACATCTTTGTGGGTTGGAATAAATTTGCACATTTTTGTGAATCTATCTACTATTACCCAACAAGAGTTAAAGCTGTCTTTACCTGCAACAGAAAGACCAGTGAAAAAATTCATATTAATGATATGCCAAGGAGAATTATGTGCTTCAATATGTTGTAATAACCCTGCTCTTTTACCTGTCAACCTTTTAGATTTTTTGCTGGAATCACAAGATTCAACATATAATTTTGTGTCTTCAGACATATTAGCCCACCAAGCAGTGTTTTTGATTCTAATTAATGTTTTTTCAAGATCAAAATGACCAGCCAATATGTCATCATGACAAAGTTTGAGGATAGTTTCTCTCATAGAAGGAGGAATTACAATTAAATTAGTAAGCTTTCTTCTATAATATATATAAATATCTTCAATAGAAAACTTTCCTTTACTCATAGCATTTTGATACTTTGCAGGAAGAGTTTTTATTAATGCTTGAATTGAAGCATTCTTAGGATCATTTAAGAGAGTAACCAATTTATTTAAATCAGAATCCTTCTCATATGAATGCAGTATTAATTTCAATAACTCTTCTTCCATATAAACTACAAATATACCATGGATATGAACAGTATCATCTTCATGTACATAAGCAGGATTTGAGTCTTTATTTGGCAGAGGCAATCTGGAGAGCATATCAACATTGGAGTGAACATTTCCAGCCCTATGGATAATTGTCATCTGTCCTCTGTATTCTTGAACAGCAAGTTGCCACCTGAACATATGTCTGTTAGGTGTTTTCAGGTTTAAGAGGGACTTCACAGCACTACAGTCAGTTACCAATTCAAATTTTTGGTCATCTATATAGTAATGAAGCTTCTCAAGAGCCCAAACAACTGCCAAGCACTCTAATTGAGTGGCACCATATTTCAATTCACTATTTCTCAAGGTTCTTTAAATATAACAAATTACAACCTCTGAGGATTTATCATTTATAATTTGTTTCTGGTGAAGGGCAGCACCCAGACCAACAAAGCTAGCATCTGTATACAAGACAAATGGTTTGTTAAAATCAGGAAGAGCCAATATAGGGGCTGTCATTAAGAAACCTTTTAAGGTATCAAAATCTTTTTGACAGTCAATATTCCAGATGAATGCAACATCTTTCCTAGTTAGTTTGGTAAGAGGTAATTCTATGACCTGATAATTTTTAATATATTGTCTATAATAGCCACACATACCCAAAAAACTTTGGATTTCTCTTACAGAAGTTGGTGCTTTCACATTTTGAATCGCAGCAACTTTGTTTTGGTCTACACAAATTTGTAGGCCTGACCCAACATGGAAAAGGCCTTTCAAAGATTGAAAACCAAATTTACACTTTTTCAAGGACAAAGTCATATTGATTTCATCCATTTTTTGGAAAACTCTATTCAAATGAACCATATGTTCATCAAAAGTTTTAGAAAAACTATGATATCATCAATATAAACCATAAGCCATCCCTCAATTATTTCTTGATGGAAAGTATTATCCATGACTTTTTGAAAAACTGAAGGTGCATTTTTAGGGCCAAATGGCATCCCAACATACTTATATATTCCCATATGAGTAGCAATTAGTAAAAAAATTTGTGAATTTTTCTAAACAGGAATCTGCTGATAACCTTTATTGCCATCCAGACAACTAATAAATTTTGCACCCTGTAAGTAGCATGAATTGAATTAATTCTGGGTAAAGGATAGATATCATCAACAGTATAAGATTTCAATGCTCTGTAATCACCACATAATCTAGCCTTATTTTTACATAAGAAATCAAGACTGGGGAGATGAAACAATATTTGGGGGTGACATCCACTTTCTCAATGATATTCATTTTTAATAATGTGGCAATATTATCTTCAATATCCTTTCTTTTTGTTGGAGAAGCAGGATATGGTTTTTTCTTAAGACTAGGAGGGATATCACTCAAGTTACAGGATAAGGTAATTTTCATTTCTTCCTGAACAATTCCTAAGACATGAGAACCATGAGCAAAAGCCATAGGGAAAGAGGTAATTGAGGCAATAATAGAATCCCTTTGTTCACTAGTTAACTGATCACCAAAAGAAGCAGTATTTATTTCATTTAATAAATCATCCATTTCAATTGTTGTTCTTCCTTTATACTGGATTAGTGAGTTACAAGACTTTAACAGATGCCCAGAAGGTTTTCTAGAGGAGGAAATTTTGAATTTCCTTTTTCCATTCAATCCCAAGGTGAAGCAATTATTTTCTGGGTCCAATTTCACACCAAACATGGTTAAAATATCATTACCCATAATTAACCAATTGCTTAAATTATCATTTTGCGTGAAAACAAATTCACAAATAGCTTGACATAACCACCATTATATTTGAAGAATACAGAGGTTTTCTATTTTCCAATAGGAATTAAGGTAGAACCATACCCTTTCCATTTTTCAGAAGTTATAGGTAATAATTTACTCAAATAATCCTTATCTACTGAAGCTAAAGCCTTTTCAGACACTACACTTCCTCCAGCACCAGAGTCAAGAACTACATCAACATTTTTACCATTAATGATAACAGGTGCTTTCAAGGGGGAGATGGCTACAGAATTTTTAGTAATATCTTTAATTATTTCAGCATTTTCTACTGAAGATAAATCCAATACACATTCCTCAGATATATTATCTAAATAATGGACATCCTGTTCTAACATTAAAACATCTTTAACAGAGTCATTGCCATAGGAGATATTACTTTCACAATCACTAGAAGAATTATAAATTTCAGCTTCATCAGTGTCTTCATTTTTTTCAACAAGATTAATATTCTTGTCACAAAAATGACCCTTTTGCCATGGTTTGTTACATTTATAACAAGTATTTGTTGCATATTTTTTGGTGCAACTGGGGCAGAGGGTATACCAGATTTTTCTGGGAGTTTTGTAGAAGGTATATTCTGATCATTATAAGATTTAAAAAGGTAATTCTTTGGTTCATATCTATGGTTGAGTGGTACCTCATTACAGATATTAACGAATGAAGAATTTTCCTTTACATGCTCAGTTCTAGCCACAATAAAGTCTCTAAGAGAATTTGGTAATTTATACAAGATTTTATCTCTCCAAATATCATAATCCATCTTTTGATCAATTGCTCTTAGGATTTTTGTTACTTTCATAAGGAAAACAATGGGCTTTTCAACAGAGGAAGATACATATCTAGTATTCTCATACAGTCTTTTCTGAGCTAACCTGAATTTTGAACCACCAAACTGATTCTCAATCAAGTATTTCCAATCATTCCATGTATAATGATTGTTATCCAAAAGGACAGATTCATACCACATCAAGGCTACATTGGAAAATAAAGAAATTAGCTTAGAAACAATTTCCTCATCAGGTATTTTATAAGAACTCTTTAAATTATCAATTCTTTGGATAAAGTGTTGCCAATCAGAAGAAGAATCACCATCAAAGGTAGGATATTGGTCCAACTTAGGCCAATTTTTCTGACTACTGGGATTGTCAGTATAGTCTAGTATATAAGTATGATATAATAGTGTTATTTTATGGTCCTACTACTTATTGATAAATGATTTAGTGATTAAACCTCAGGGGAAGACTAATAGAATAGTTATACTCAAATAAAACTCACAATACTTGGATTTAAATGCGTGCTAGTGGTGGAAAATAGAAGAATAAAATATAGTTATAGATTATATAAAGATAATATCAATTTATAGGGGCTTTATAATATATTTCTGAATGCTAATAATTGTATTTTAGTGTTTATTTGAATTGTAGTAATTGAATGATGATAATAAACCGTCAAAATCCCTCCTTACTTATACCCAAATCCACTGGAGTGCACAGACCTTCAATCCAGATGATGTCACTGCTATCCCCGGCAATTACAGCACTTTGAGGGCCCATCACCTCCCCAAGAAGTCCACTTCAAGCAGTTTCAACACCCAGACCTCCAGTAAGGACCCTCCATCACTATTAATAATAACACTGATCCATACCATAAATAGAAACCCCAGATAAAAGCGGATACCATAAAGAAACAGGTAAAATAAATAATCAAAAAGAGATTTAATGAAACTAAAAGCATATAAAGGAAATAAATAAAATGTCCAAGCCCCCAATAACATCCCCAAGCATCCACATTAACCCAGAAACATCCTTCTAACCCATAAATCCGTGAATAACCATCCAAGGAAGTAATTTGAGTTGTCCAAACTGGGTGTATGCGCCTGATATAGGTGTCTATGCTTCTGTAGGCGTTGTGAGTCCGCTGATTTTGTCCATATGACCAAAAATAAGCAGAAAAACAAAGGTTATAGGCTATTAAGGGGCTAAAACCCACTTATATACCTAAATATACATAATATACTGCATATTTCACTGAATATGAGATTTATGTATACATATAAGCTTATGTATGTCAATAATTACTTCATATCACTTAAGATAAGTATATTATGACTCCATTAATACCTTAATAAGTATTATTAGGCCATTGATAAGCTATTTAAACTGTTATAAATTATATAATAGAATAATAATTATAATTATATATATAATAAAATAATATATATTATAATTTTAACCTTATTTTTAAGATATAAGCTTAATCTAGTTAAGGTTATCTTATTTTAAGCATAAGAAATACTCAGTCCTAAGGATATTTAGGCTGACACTCCCTCACCCCAAAAAAAACAATAAAAAAAATATTAAGACATTTTAATTAAACTTAAGGAGTGAAATAATAAAATAAAAATAATAATTTTTATAATACATATACTGAATGAACAGTATTATTTAGATTTAAATTTTTTCAAAGATTTTTAAGATCAGAGATTTCATTTTCTGGAATCCACTGGTCATATTCACTTGATTTATTTTTAAATCTTAATAGATACTCAACTCCCTTTTCTTTAGTAAGGTGTCTCTTTTTAAGTATCTTTTCAATTTCTGCTTTTTCCACTATTTCTTCAGGTTGCTGTTTATGCCTTCCTGATCTTCTTGGAAATAGAGCAGTATCATTAGAATGGTATGGTTTTATAAGAGAAATAGGAAATACTGGATGTTTTCTATCATAAGGTGCATATAGAATAACCTCAACAGCATTATTACCAACCATCTTTTTAACTACAAATGGTCCAATGAATGGATCCTTCAATTTAACATTACCATTTAAATTGAAATGTAGCATTGAAATAAGGACTTCATCACCCTCTTTGAACATTTGTTCTTTATGGGCTTTATCCCATCTTTTCTTTTCATACTCTAAAGCCTTATTTATACATTCTTGAGCATGTTTTCTGCATAGTTCCTGCATCTGAAGAAAAGATTTAGTACCTGGATGAATATCCAATCTAGGTAACTTATTAAGTGTTTTAGCATGGGTATTAGGTACATAACCCAACCATAACTCAAATGGCTTTTTGCCAGTGACAGAATGTACTGTACTATTATATGCAAATTCTAAACCTGGGATAAGGGTTACCCAATCATGCGTGAATTTGTCATTGTCTTTAAAATTAAGATCAAAAGCACAGTATCTTCTTATCATATCTTCTAAGGTTTGTATCATTCTTTCTGCTAGCCCATCAGTTTGTGGATGGTGTGCTGTAGAAAGTTTTAATTGACACCCTGAAACATCCATAAGTGACGTCCAGAACTCAGAAGTAAATTTAGGATCTCTGTCAGAAACTATTGCTTTGGGGAAACCTGCTGTATTTAACATTTGTGTCCACCATAAAAAAGCTAAGTCCTTTGCAGAAACCTCTTTGTGGGTAGGAATAAATTTACACATCTTTGTAAATCTATCTACAATTACCCAGCAGGAGTAATAACTCTTATGCCCTGCTATTGGCAAACCTGGTACAAAGTCCATGTTAATGATTTCCCATGGAGCTTTTGGTTGCTCAATTTGTTGTAATAAACCAGCTCTTTTTCCTGTTAATCTTTTAGATTTTTGACAAGAATCACATGTTTCAACATATTTCTGAATATCCTCAGACATTTTAATCCACCAAGCTGTGTTTTTTACCCTGGTTAATGTTTTATGGTAGTCAAAATGACCTGCTAATATATCATCATGACATATACTTAACATTAACTCCTTCATTGAAGGGGGAATTACAATTACATTACTTAATTTTTTCCTGTAATATATAAACCCATCCTCAATGGAAAATTTTCCTTTTTCTAATGCCTCTTTATACTTAATTGGTAATGTTTTTATTAAAACATTCATTGAAGCATTAGATGGATCATTTAATATTGTAGTTAATTTACTTAAGTCAGGATCTGAATTATAATTATCAAGAATTGATTGCATAAATTCATCCTCAAGATCTACAATATAAATGCCATAAATGTTAATAATCTCTGACTCAGGAAGATAAGCAGGATTATCATCATTATTAGGCAGAGGTACTCTAGATAACAGATCTACATTAGAGTGCAAGGTTCCTGCTCTATGTGTAATAGTCATCCGTCCTCTGTATTCTTGTACAGCTAATTGCCATCTAAACATGTGTCTATTAGGAGTTTTCATGTTTAAGAGTGACTTAACTGCACTACATTCAGTGATTAACTCAAATTTTTGGTCCTCAAGGTAGTAATGTAGCTTTTCAAGAGCCCATACTACTGCCAAACATTCAAGTTGAGTAGCACCATATTTCAATTCACCACTTCTCAGAGTACGTGAAATATAGCAGATTACTACTTCTGACATTTTACCTTCAATAAGTTGTTTTTGTTGTAAAGCAGCACCCAGTCCAATAAAACTTGCATCTGTATATAATACAAAAGGTAATTGGAAATCTGGTAATCCTAAGATAGGAGCTGTCATTAAACATTCTTTTAACTTATTAAAAGCTTGTTGTCTTTCATTATTCCAAATGAAAGCTTCTGATTTCTTTATCAGTGTGGTCAGTGGTGCAGCAATTGATTGTTAGTTTTTTATATATTGTCTATAATAACCACACATTCCATGAAAAGATTGTACATCCTTCACATTTTGAGGAATGCCAATATTTTTTATTGCAGCCACTTTATTTTGGTCTACACATATTTGTAAGCCAGATACAATATGACCAAGCACTTTTAAAGATTCAAACCCAAATTTACATTTTTTCAATGCAAGGGTCATTTTTATTTCATCCATTTTCTGGAAAACTTTCCTTAAATGGATTAAGTGTTCATAAAAAGTTTTAGAGAACACTATGATGTCATCAATGTATACCATTAACCATCCTTCAATCATTTCATTATGGAATGTTATATCCATTAACTTCTGAAATACTGATGGAGCATTTTTTGGTCCAAATGGCATTCTGACATACTTATAAATTCCCATGTGTGTTGTTATCAACAAAAAGTTCTGTGAATTCTTTTCAACAGGAATTTGATGGTACCCTTTATTTCCATCTAGGCAACTTATATATTTAGCACCTTTAAGGGTAGCATGTATAGAGGCAATCCTTGGCAAGGGATAAATATCATCTACTGTAAATGTATTTAATGCTCTATAATCACCGCACAGTCTTGCTTTATCTTGTTCATAAGAAATCAGCACTGGTGATATTACGCAATATTTTGGTGTAGTTTCAACCTTCTCAAGAATGTTCATTTTTAATAACATCTTAATATTATCCTCTATGTCTTTCCTCTTCATTGGTGAAGCAGGGTATGGTTTCTTTTTAAGACTAGCAGGAATATTATCCATATCACAGGTTAAACTAATTTTCATTTCATGATCTTTTACAAGGCCAAGTTCATTTGTACCATGTGCAAAAGCCATTGGAAAAGCTTTAATTAATTCCAAAATATTATCTTTCTCAGTTTCACTTATCTGAGTGCCAAATGATGCTTTTGAAATTTCTGTTTCCAGAAGTTTCATCTCATTGGATTCTCTTCCTTTAGACGGGAAATTCGTTACTGACTCAATGTGTAAGACTGTGTTAAAAGAATTTATGTTAAATTTCCTTTTACCATTCATGCCAATTGTAAAATTGTTATTAGCAGGGTCTAAGTTTACACCAAATTTAGTCAGAATATCATTTCCAATGATAAAATAGTTACTACAATTAGTATTATCCATTACTACAAAGTCACAAGTTACCCTTACATAACCATGTTGGTGTTTAAAGAAAACAGCAGCTTTGTATTTACCAATGGGGTGTAGTACTGATCCAAAACCTCTCCAATTTTTATTTTGAAGTGGTTCAAGCTTAAACTTAAATTCACTATCAATTTTCTGTAATGTATTAGTGGAAACAACTGAACCAGCAGCTCCTGTGTCCAATACTATATTAACATTTTCACCAGAAATGATAGCTGGAACCGTGATAGGTGTCATTCTAAAGTTATCAGCTTGTATATCCTTAATGATTTCAGCATCCTCAAAATTCATTAAAGATTCATTTGAGTCCATATTTAATATTGGATTTTCAAAGATGGACAAATAATCTTCCAACATACAGACTTCATTTTCATCACTATATGAGATATTGCTGTCATAATCACTTGATTCTTTACTTTTTTCAGTTTCAGTTTCAGATTCACGTTGATTTTCAACAATATTTATGTTTTTCTCACATTTGTGACCTTTGACCCAAGGTTTGTTACACTTATAACAAGTATTTGTTTCATACTTTTTAGGTACTACAGGTGCAGTAGGTTTTTTCTGCTTCTCCTGAAGTGTTTTTGAATTCTGAGTTTTTACAGGTTCAACATGTTGCTTATAAGTGGAATACCTTGATTCATACTTATGGTTTAATAATATTTCATTGCAAATATTAATAAAGTCAGAATATTCAGTAAAATTTAATGTTCTAGCTACAACAATGTCTCTGAAAGATATAGGTAATTTGTATATTATCTTATCTTTCCATAAGTTAAAATCCATATGAGGCTCAATGGCTTTTAATATTTTGTTTAAATTCATTAAAAATACCATAGGTTTGTCACCATTCAACGGATTATACCTAGTCTTCTCATACAGTCTCTGCTGAGTAAGCCTGAATTTAGAACCTCCAAATTGTTTTTCAATAAGTTGTTTCCATTCAGCCCAAGAGTAGTCTCTACCCTCACTTAAGACAGCTTCAAACCATAATAAAGCAACATCCTTAAATAAAGAAATTAATTTTGATGTTATCTCTTCATCTGGTAACTTATATGAGAATTTCAAGTTGTCAATTCTTTGAATAAAATGTTGCCAATCAGAGCTGGCTTCCCCATCATAAGTTGGGTACTGATCTATCTTAGGCCAGTTCTTCTGATTGGATTTTATCTCACTAATCTTAGGTAAATTCAACAACTCATTCACTTTTGATAAATGGTCTTGTATTTCTTCCTGCACGGATTTGTGACTTACATTTTCAGATTTGACACTACCACCAGATGGTTTTAATTGTGGTGGTACAGGGAAGGAATGAGATTCACTTTTGCCAATGAAAGGATTATTATTATATTGATTATACTTATGATTATCCTGTTTCATTAGTAGATTGGCAGTTTCAATCTCAACTTTAGTTAATCTTTGTAGCAACTCAGAGACACTTTGATTTGTCTGGGCAAAAGATAACTTTGTTCTTGATTCAGTCTTTAATAAATGTGTTTCATATAATTTTTCTAACTCACAAAATTTGTTTGAAAGGACATTATATTTATTACTCAATGAATCATATTTAAGAGTTAGAGACAAATGTTCTTTCTCTAATTCTTTATTACGTGTTGCTAATTGAGAAATGTTCAATGTTAAGGATGAAATTGTATCACTAGTGAGCTTAACTGTCTGTTCCTCACAATCAGTCATTCTATTCCACAATGCTGAAACAATTCTATGGACAGTTGGATTATTGTTAAAATATTCCATGTCCTCCTTTTCAATTCTCTCACTCTCCTGTGAACTTCTCATCTCACTAGTAGGTGGTTGCAACTGAGGATTAACTGTATTATCACTTTATATAGTACTGTTATTATGGACAAAAGACAAGTCAGGTGTATCTACTCTAAAACCTAAATTTCTTAAATCCTCCTCTATTTTTTGTACAGATTTAACATCAATAGAATTACCTATATTGTAATTATCAGTATTATGTCTAATCTGAGAGGGTAAGTTACTTACCAAGGGATGGTTGCCAGTCCTGATTTTTGGCGCTTTTTTCCCTTGTAAGGGTGAGCTGAGGAAGTCAGATGAGGGGGTGGATCCCTGTTGCAACTGTGGCTTGTCCACTGTTGGTGAAACCAGTCCCATTTCCATTTGTCTACCAGGATTTTCTCCTGGGAGTGAGTGGACCCTCCTTGGGTAGGGGGTTGCTGATTTGATTGACTGGGATGGCCTCCCTTTAATTCTGCCATTGCCTGATTCATCTGCTGAAACCCTACCTTGCAATTGTTTTGCAACTGCTCTACTTCTTTGAACATGAGAGATTTTGATTCCTCCAACTTCAGAACCTGTTTGGCCAGGTGGGACAGTTGATCCTGAAGAGGAGGAGACGTCTTTTTTATAGTTATCTTTTTTAAGAGGGCGTCCTTTTCCTCTATACTCATGCTTTCTGGCTGGGGGTACTGTTGTCCCTCCATGGTGATGTCCTAGAAAGTTTTTGTTAGCTCTAGACCTGGTATTATAAGCAGGCTGTTCACTTACACTATCCTGGGGAGCACTCATATTGTTCAGAATAACAATATTTTGCGTCTACAAAAGGGAAAAACTCTATGGAATTAGTAGACAAAAGATATTAGCAATTATATTACTAATAAAAAAGCAATGGAGCTTACCCTGAATTTATATCTTTATTTATTTAAATAAAATATAAGAAAAATTCGAAAAAATATGTTAAAAATATAATAAGAAGTTTAACTAGACCTCTATAAGGGTGAATAATTAGCTTACCAAGCTTTAGCCAAATACCAATTTAATTGGGTGTTATATTGGTGTCCAAATACCAAGTGAAATTGGGTTTATATTGGGTACAGTTACTACTGTAAATACCTAATTTTTATGATAAAAAATTAGTACAATTATTATAAGGGTTCTTTTCCGCAATCAATGAGTTATGATGACCCACTAATATGCAGCAGACCCAAATATTTGGTTAATTTTGAGCTGTACTAAGGTAAAAATCACGTCCCAAGGCTTATACTAAATAATAAGTAAAATATAAGAAAAGACCCCCAATTGTCAGTATAGTCTAGTATATAAGTATGATATAATAGTTTTATTTTATGGTCCAACTACTTATTGATAAATGATTTAGTGATTAAACCTCAGGGGAAGACTAATAGAATAGTTATACTCAAATAAAACTCACAATACTTGGATTTAAATGTGTGCTAGTGGTGGAAAATAGAAGAATAAAATATAGTTATAGCTTATATAAAGATAATATCAATTTATAAGGGCTTTATAATATATTTCTGAATGCTAATAATTGTATTGTAGTGTTTATTTGAATTGTAGTAATTGAATGATGATAATAAACCGTCAAAATCCCTCCTTACTTATACCCAAATCCACTGGAGTGCACAGACCTTCAATCCAGATGATGTTGTGGTAGCCTAAAGTTTAGTACGGCACCTAAATATGTAAATGGAGTTATTACGGCGGGCAATATTGGCGTTATTATTTTTTATAAAAGGGTTTTATTTAATTTATTTGAGTTTTAAAATATGAAGAAATTGGTCACGAGCGAATGCCTACACAAATACAATTTATTTTACGGAGAAAACTTATTTTTACGGTCTGAAAATTTATAAGTATCAAGTCGAGTCACTCAAGAACCTTGGGAAATTTTCCCAGAGTTTTTACTATTTTTCTTATATTTTTAAATGAATTTTAAAGTTTTATAGAAATATTTACGTTTTCAAAAATTACTTAACTTTGATAAATTTTCACGGGGTAATTAGAGCTGCGCAGACTACGAAAATTAGTTTGGTATGTAAAGGGGAAGTAGCTCTATTATGTGTAATTTTTCTAGATTTTTTATTATGGTTTTAAGGTTCTAAATTGAGTCCGGAAGTCCGGACGGACTCCATACGGGCTCCGGATTGACTCTGGAAGAGCTCTGGAGGGGAAAACTTAGGCACGTGACTAGGAATACTTAAGCGCTTCTCAACTCGAAATTGAGAGGGGGGACAGATCATACAGCTTAATCATTGACCACCACGGTCTCATTTTTTATTACTCAACAAATTAAATAAACTTGTAATACCCTTATAACTTTATATTTTATATAACATTTTAGAAATACTACTCAACAATTTAAATCACACTTCATGCAGGGTATCTTTAGAAAGGTCTTCATAGCTGGGACTTGATTATTGCTGTCTCATAAAAATTCAAATTATTATAAAAACATAAAAGTCAATCTTTTCAGATCTTTCACTGGTACACCTTAATTGTTGTTATCAGTATTTCTTTTATCAACAGCCACTTTCTTTAAATCTCAATAAGCGTTAATTATTTTAGAGTTTCATTATTTTCATCAATCAGATCCAAGTAGATTGGTTAGCTTAGTGATTTAGAATTCCCATTTTGTTATTTTTATTGGAAGGACGGGGTTTTCAGCTAAATCCACATATCTCCTCCGGATTCTGCTTACAGCAAGGCGACTGTAAGAGTTTACCTTACCATAGTTGGCGCCCAAAGTGGGGTTTGATTTCTCTAGCTTTCTTTAAAGACTTACTTGGATCAAGAACGTTATTAGCCTGCAAGAGGCTTATTTTCTGGAACTCTAATTGGATTTTTGTTATTGGCCTGCAAGAGGCTTGTTATTTTATCGATTGTTAACGCTTTTCATTACTTATTGGGATGTCTTCTTCTGCTGTTGCTTCTGGATCTTCTAACCCTCTTACTCCCTCAGTTAGAATTGTTTCTTGGGATGGCCCAAAGTTTGATGGGGAGGAGGTTAAATGGTTCATTAGCAGGTATGAAGCTGCTGCTGCTGTTGATGGTGCTTCTCATGTGGATATGGTGAAGCAAGTTAGATTTTTTATTGCCGATAGGGAGGTGGAAAAAGAGGTTATTGCTATGCAGGCATTCAAGGACAAGGATTGGGTTAAGCTTTCTAAAGCTATGGTTGATAGATGGGGTGTTAGGTTTACTATGATGGACCTCAATAAAATTGTTGGAGACTGGCAAGCAAAAGGTGGTGTTTCTTCTATGGCTGACTTCAAAAAGCTCTGTGTTCAGTTTGATGAAGTGGTGGAATATCTCATACTGGTGGACGAGTTAGTGCATGAGAACCAAGCAAAAGATTTGTTTTGGACAGCATGCAGCAGGGATATTTGTATGGACGTCTTGAAGGATCTTTCAAGAAAAGATTTGATGAAGGAACTGCCTAATATTGAGCAGAAACTGCCGGCTCTGGAGGTTATCAAAGAGAACATTCAGGCCCATCTCAAGTTATTGGCGTTGGACAAATATCAAGAGTCATGCACTCAATATGTTAGCAAGGTTAGCGAGGTTTTGGCCGAAAACAACGATATTATGGTCAAAGCCCAGGAGGCCAAGAAGGCTCAAATGGGATTACCTGCTGCTAAAGTTGAGGGTAATGTAGATAATAAGATGGTCGATCACTTGGCCGATTTAACAAAACAATTAAAAATATTTGTTCAAGAAACACAGAAGGCCAATAAGGCCCCAATCGCTTCTTTGTCGACGTCGACTTCTTATCAGTCTAGAGGGTATGAACGTCGAAATTATAATGGCAATAATAACGGTAACCGCTTCCCAGGCAATGGGAGAAATGGTGGGAATGGTGGTAGTAATGGATATAGAGGTGGCTACGATGAGCCAAAGGTGTGCTCCTATTGTAATAGGAGGGGTCATAGAGCAACAGTTTGTTTTGCTCTTGATAAGGATATGGATGCTGGGCGAGTTTTATTTGATGGTAAAGTTTATAAATTTCCTGATGGTTCGTTCATCAAGCCCAGTGATGGACAGTCTCCTTCTGATTTGGTCAGAAGAAGTTTAACGGCTGAAAGAAGAGCCAGATTTGAAGAGGTGACGGATGAAGATGTTAATGCCAAGAGTGGCAAAAATGGTAATGGTAATGGTGGTAAAGCTGACAAGGGCAAGGAGAAAGAGGTCAGTAAAGCCACATTTTCTACTTCTTTTGGTGGTTTAGAGCTGGCGACGGTTGCCCAGGTGGAGGGTAGCTGTATGGCTGGCGAATACGATGTTAATGCTGCTAGAAGAGCAGCTGCTACTAAGGCGAAAAGTAGCATTCAGAGCCAATTGAGGGCTAATCCTGGCAAGGCCAATAACAAAGTGAACCCTTACTCTAAGGACAAGAATTCTAGTGCTCAAACTGCCGCCAACAAATTGAACCCTTACTCTAAGGACGAATTATATAAAATGCAGAAGGGGATTGCTGATATGGGGCCCCCTAGTTATGGCAAGTTTGATTTAAATGGTGAGCCTATGCCAGAGGATGATTCGGATTCTGAGGAGGACGTAACGTTGGCGTCTCTTCCCAGACCAAGTTTTAGCGGTCCCATCCCAATGGAGGGAGTAAGAAGGACTAGCGATGGATCAGGATTAGTGCAAGAAGCTGGTGACGGAGTTAGGGTTATAGAAAGTGAAGATGTTATTATGGGGGGTGAAGATGGCTCGGTTGGACCTCAAGAGGTACCCAGGGCCAAGGTTGTTAAATCAAAGGTCCAGTATGAGCGGCCAGTAGTTTCTGGTCAAGCTAATGCGATGGACGCAGTTTTGAATAGGGTGAATCAACTGCAGATTCCCTTATCTTTGGGGGAGTTATTTACGATTAGTCCGGCGCTTGCTGAAAAGCAAAAGAAGCATTTGACGAGGCGTTGGGTTTCCACTGGAGAGGTGGAATATATTTGTGAAAATGCTGAAAAGTTTGGGGAAGATGTAGATACACATTTTTCCGCTCCCCTGGGTTACCTGGTGGTAACTCTTAATGGTAAAGAAGTAAAGGCTTTGGTCGATTCAGGGTCTCAAATTAATTTAATTTCATTGGAGCAAGCGACGAGTATAGGCTTGCCAATTAAAAGTGGAACTGGGGGAAACCTCAGAGGTATTGGAGGGCATGCAACAGAGCTGATGGGTACAGCTGAGCATGTCAGGTTAGGCATTGGTGGATCTGTTGGTAAGGTTCACTTTTATGTGGCCAGAGGAGCAGTCAAAACTGTTCTTGGTGGTCCTTTTTTGATGGATTTTGAGGCCAGGATAGGGTATCAAGCTGGCATGGGGATTAGTTTGGAGATCACTGGTGAAGATATGCGGAGGTTACATATGCGGTTAGCGCCTCCTGGAGATGAAGGTTGGGAAACACGGCCAGGGATTACTACTCTGTGCCAGTGTTGTGTTTGCACCAAGAAGCGGCATATAAAATGGACGGCTTCTGGTGAATTATGTTTGTTGGAAAGGGATGGATGCCCTCATTTTTTAGGGTAGCAGGGGCTGATCGCTCTAATGTTGTAATCTCTCCTCAGGATGAGATCCCGGATTGCAATAGGTCAGCTCACTTGGAGATAATTCAAGTGGATTCTCAATTATTTTCTGTTAATATTACTTTGGAGTGCAAATACGTTTTGGACTTTTCTATATGTTTATTTGATTTACCCTGTTTTTCTATTAAATTTAAAAATGGTAAAAAAGGCAAAATGGGCCAAATTAGGTTGGATAAAAATTGGAAGGGTATGTTTTTGGACCTCCAGAAAGAGGGTAAACTGCAATTATCTCATCAAAATCAAATAAAAAATCTCGGTATAAGTAAATCACAAAAAAATAATTTATGTGAAAAGGTTATTACAGACCTCCAGCAAGAGGTTAAACTGCAATTATCTCCTTCTATCACGGACCTCCAGCAAGAGGGTAAACTGCGAAAATCTTATCAAAACCCGATTAAAAATCTTAGTATAATTAAAACACAAAAAAATAATTTTTGTGAAAATTCTATTATGGACCTCCAGCAAGAGGTTAAACTGCAATTATCTCCTTCTATCACGGACCTCCAGAAAGAGGGTAAACTGCAAAAATCTTATCTAAATCCGATTAAAAATCTCGGTATAATTAAAACACAAAAAAATAATTTTTGTGAAAATTCAATTCCGGTCCTCCAGAAAGAGGTTAAACTGCCGACTTTCTTTACGGGTGATTTACTGTTGGATAAGGGAAGCAAAGGTGTTGGAAAATCTGTTTATAAATTAGACGAGGGAAAGGAGAAAAGGGTAAAATTTAAAAATGAAATAAAATATTTTTCTAATTTTTCTTATTCTGATTCTGGCGATGAAGAAGATTCATTTGATGAAAGTTTTAATGGCGATACAAAAGTAAATGATTTACCTCAAGCTTATTTAGATGTGGAAGCAGCCAAATATAAGAAAGTAGCAAATAAAGTTCGACCTATTAATGAACCGCTACCTGATGAATTAAATCCACCTTTGAGAAGACCAAGGTTATCAAGAAATCCTTATGAAATTCCCTTGGTAAAGAATCTGCCTGAATTTTCTGAGACGTCAAGAATCACTTTTGAGAGACTGGGTGTTGTTAATTTTGGACCTGATGGTTGGTTGTCTGGAGAAGAGAAGAAGTTGTTGTTGGATGTGATGGTCAAGCGAGAGAAGGCCATTGCTTTTGTAGAAGAGGAGAGGGGTGTGTTGAAGCATTCCTATGGGGAGCCTTACAAGATTCCTGTGGTATGTCATGAACCGTGGCAGCAGAAACCGATTCCTATTCTGGCTGCATTAAAAGAAGCCTATATTGAAGTTGTCAGAGAACAGATACGCACTGGACTGTATGAGCAATCAACATCAAGTTATTCTAGTCCTGTATTTTGTATCAAGAAACCGAATGGCAAGCTTAGAGTTGTTCATGATCTTAGGGAATTAAATAGGGTTACAATAAAGGATGCTGGGATACCACCTAGTGCTGAGGAGTTTGTTGAAGCGTTTGCAGGGAGAGTGTGTTATGGTTTGGGAGATATTATGGGTGGATATGATGAGAGAGAGTTACATCCGGACTCAAGGCCTCTCACTACATTCGATACACCACTTGGACGTTTACAGTTAACAAGATTACCTCAAGGAGCAACAAATTCGGTTGCAGTTTATCAAGCTCAGATGGCTTGGATCCTTCAAGATGAAATTCCACAATATGCTGGAATCTTTATAGATGATGGAGGAATTAAGGGACCAACAACCGACTATGATAACCAGGTGTTGGAAGAGAATCCCGGGATACGCAAATTCATTTGGGAGTTTGAAATTACATTAGAAAGAATCTTGTTTTGAATTGAAGAGGCTGGTTTAACTATTTCAGGTTCAAAATTTTCATGTTGTGTGCCAGCCTTAGAAATATTAGGCCATGTGGTATGTAGAGAGGGTAGGATTATGTCCAAGAAGAAAGTTAACAAAATTCAGTCCTGGCCAAGACCCAAGAATATGACCGAAGTTAGAGGGTTTTTAGGCGTTTGCGTATATGTTAGAATGTTTATTAAGGACTTTTCTTCATTGGCAGCTCCATTGAGACGGTTAACAAGAAAGTATGCAGACTGGGAGTGGGATGAAGAGTGTGAGAAGGCGTTTGTGAAGTTGAAGGAGGTTGTAGGGAAGGAATTAGTCCTGCACAAGTTGGATTATGGAAAAAATGCTGGCAGAATTTATTTAGCAGTTGATTCAAGTCAGATTGCAGCTGGGGCGGTTTTGTCTCAGATGGATAAAGCTGGTTACATCAGGCCAGTTACGTATGAATCTGTAGTATTTACTGAGGTCGAATCAAGATATTCTCAACCAAAATTGGAATTATGTGGTGTGGCAAAAATACTGAAGAAACTTCAGCATATTTTGTGGGGGCAAAATTTTGAGTTGCAAGTGGATGCGAAATCGTTAATCCAGATGATTAATTCCCCAAGTTTACCAAACGCACCCATGACGAGATGGGTAGCTTTTATTCAACATTTTTCATTTGATTTAGTTCATAAGCCTGGCAAGACATTTACTATGCCAGATGGTTTATTAAGGAGACCACCCACTGAAGAAGATTCAGACTCAGAAGAGTTCGATGAAGATATACCTATTATCAAAGCCAGCACTAAAGGAGCTGAAGATTTTCCATACCTCCCCCATGAGGTTAAACTGGCAGGACTATTGTGTTTAGATTATGATGATGATGACCTCCACAAAGAGGATAAACTGGAAAATAGTTTTTATGTTAATAAAGATGTTGGAAAAGGTGTAGATAAATTCGGCAGAGAGGAGGTAGAAGAAGATGTGGTGTATGTAGAGGAAAATGGATTGGTAGTGTGGGATAGTAGTAAATTAAGGAATGGTGTATATGTTGGAGAATTAGAGAATTTAAATAAAAAGGTGGATAAAGAGAAAGAGGTATTTTCAAATACGGTTTTCGAAGGATCCAAAGGTTCAGAAGAAAAACGTCGACATAGCTCGATTAAAGATTTATTTAGGGGTCAACGATTATTGGCTCATTCATGTGCAGGTGATATTGGTGATAGAGAAGTCCCTATTGATGTTATATTAATCGATTTTCAAGATGAAGTCTGGGGTCAGACTGGTTTTTATTTTTTGTTAGTCAAATATTTGTTGACTTTAGAGAGGCCAGAAGATTGTGAAGACGATGAATGGGTGGCTATCAAGAGGAAGTCATCTACGTTTTACCTATCTGGTCGACGTTTAATGAGGAGGAGGTATCCAAATCCTCAAGTAGTTATAACTCAACAGAAGGGGCAAGAATTAGTTTTGAAATCACTGCATGAAGATCTCGGGCATAGAGGCGTGGGAGAAACGTTTAGAAGAATTTCTGATCGATTTTGGTGGCCTGGCATGAAGATGGCTGTTAAACAGTGGGTTCAGTCATGCGAAGAATGTCAAAGACGAAGTTATTTAAGGCCAAAAGAACCTGGACGCGTGACCGGTGAATATACGCTCTTTGGAAGAGTTAGTTTAGATGCCGTTCATATAAAAGAGGGACGGTATAAATATTTAATTGTGGCCAGAGATGATTTATCTGGTTGGGTAGAGGCAGCGCCTCTTATTAATTTAACTGCCAAAAATGTGGCAGAATTTTTTTTGAATAATTGGGTATATAGGTATGGGGTGATGAAGTTGGTAACGGTAGATGGAGGTCCTGAATTTGGGACAGAGTTTAAAGAGCCGTATTGAAAATTGGATCAAAGGTTAGGGTAGCAACCCCATATTATCCTGAAGCTGAAGGCATGGTTGAAAGAGGGCATCAAGTTATCAAGGATGCTTTAGTTAAAATGTGTGGGACAAGTGCCGAAAAATGGAGGCACTATTTACCTTTAGTTTTATTTGCTGATCGAATCACTGCCAAAAGGACGACCGGATTTTCACCTTATGAACTTGTTTTTGGACAGAAAGCAGTTTTACCGGTTGATTTAGAAGCTGAATCATATCTTGGAGTTGACTGGGACACGGTCAAAACTACTGAAGAATTATTGTGTGCAAGAATGATGCAGCTAGAAAAGAAAGAAGAATATTTAGAAAAGGCATATTCGCAGATGATGAAGATCCGAAATCAATCAGTTAGATATTGGGATGAGCGGTTGGCACATTGATTAAGGAAACCTTTGAACCCAGGAGATATGGTCCTGGTGTATAATAGGAGTTTGGAAAGTCAGTGGGGAAAGATGTTTGCAGATAGGTGGAATGGACCATATAAAATCAAGGAGCAAGTTTCCGGCGGTTCATATGTGCTAGAAGAGTTGGATGGAGTAGTATTAAAGAAGAGGGTAGCAGCCGATCAAGTGAAACGGTTCTATCCTAGAGGCACCAGGAGTGCCGAAGTCTAACTCCGCAATGAGGATAAACTATGAAATTTATGAAAATTATATGGATAACTCCAAAATGAGGATAAACTACAATTTTAATGACTTTTATTAAATTTATTCCTCCGCAATGAGGATAAACTATGACATTTATGAAATTTTATGGACGAACTCCGAAATGAGGATAAACTACAATTTTAATGACTTTTATTAAATTTATACCTCCGCAACGAGGATAAACTATCTTCTTTTTTTATCAAAATACTTTACTATCGTTACACTGTATATGGTCAACGAAACTGTGATGAAACTTAACGAAATTCAAGAAGACCTTCTTTGAAATTTTCAAAACTTAAAATTCTTAAAATATGGGTGAAGATAGTGTTGGAAAATTTTTAAAATTTATTGGAAGAAGTGTTCACAGGGGAACCTTCTTAATTTAATATTGGCAAGTGTGGGGGTAATTGATGGGCTGGCTGCTCTATACACAATTACCCCATAATGTTCGTTTCCAAAATTTTCCCTGTTTCTAGTTGAATCCTGGCTTTGTCTTTTAATTTTAGGAAGTCCACTAAGACTATAAACTGGAACGAATCAAGAGACACCGCTCTCAACGCCGGATTCAAGATTTTATTTTATTTTATTTTGTTTTTGATTTTTTATGTTAGATTGTGATTTCTTTTCTTTAATATATATTATGAATTATTGTAAAGGTGATGCTCACTGGTGGTCTCTAATCATTTTTATAAATTGGAGGGAGCCCACCCAGTGATCATCATTATAAAAATTATCTTCTAAAAACTTTCATTTATTTTCTTTTCTTTTCAATTTCTCAAAATTGTGTAACCACATCAAGTTACACTTGGATGTGGGTATGATGTCGAGGGTACGGCTCATCAAATGGCCGGGGGGCATCTTTTAAAAAAAAATTTTTTTTTAATTTTGATATTTTTTTTTATTACTTTTTTTATCTTTCTTTTCACATTCGTTTATCTTTCTTTAAAAATTAAATTTTAACTTTTATTTCAAAACTATCTTTTCTAAAATCAATTATTTTAAAAAAAAAAAAATAAAAAAAAATAAAAAAAAATAAAAATAAAAATAAAAAAATCTTTTATTTTAAATGGTAAAAAAAAAAAATAAAATAAAATAAAAAAAAAAATAATAAAATAAATAATAAAATAACTAAAAATATAAAAAAAAAATAATAAAAAAAAATATAATAAAAAATAAAATAAAATAAAAATAAAATAAAAGGTATTTTAGGTTTAGGTAGTTTAGATGTTTATATTTTATTTTTCAAACATTATTCAAGAAAGCTATATACCAGGAAGAACACCATCAAGGGTTGTTATCTTTTGAAGAATCGAAATTAGAAAATTTAGAAGGACCTTGATCGATTTCCTGGGATTCGAATCTTATTTCACGGTCACGATAGTGTTGAAGCCAGTTGGCTATTTTGAAAAGGTCTCTTAACAGTTGCTCTCTCATCCAAGATTCTGATCTATCAGAGGGCGGGTATCGTTGGAAATAAGCGATAAGGTTATTAAAATTAGCAAAAAGCTTTTCAGACACTAGGTGAATTGGAACTCTAGGGAAGCTTGGATTAGGTTCTGGTAGTTCATAAGCAGAATATGAAATTGGAGAACCGGTGGACGCTTATCAAATTAAAATATCAGCAAATTAAGACCTGAAGATTAAGAAAATAAAAAGAGACAACTAACCTGTGTCAACACTATCATGATCATAGATAAATGGCTTACTTGGTAATGGAGTGGGATTTTTTATGTTTAGAAAAGGATTTTTTATTTTTGATAGATGAGGAGGACTGGTGTTGGATTTGGTGTTTGAAGTAGATGTTCTGGGCCTTTTGGATGAAACAAGAGAAGATGAAGACTGCTGGCTATTATAGGACCTTTTGTGCTTCAAGATGTTGGAAGAAGGAGAAGAATTGTTAGAAGGTTGAAGCATGGCCCTGGGAGCAGCAAGAGTTCTTGGGGGACTAGCAGCAAGTCTAGATTGGAGAGAAGGACCCAGAGGATTAGGTGATGGAGAAAGGTTTAAATAGGCTGATGGAGAAAAAGGGATGGGATCTTTTGAGGTTGATGGAATAGGGGGTGGAGTAGAAGGTGAAGAAGAAGGAAGAGGTTTGCAGAAGGTGGCAAAGCTAGTAGCAGTGATGGGGAAAGAACCACAGTTCAAGCCAGAACATTTTCTTTTCTTCTCATAGCAGGATAAACAGGCCCTGTTATAAGTGTGCTTTTGCCAGTTAAAAGAGAAGATACATTCCCTATGGGTGAAGGCACAGTATTTGCAAGATTGATCAGCTGAAGCAATGAAGTCAGAAGGTTTCATCTTGTTAGGAGATATTTTTTTGAAGAAGAAAACTTGAAACTAGGATGAAGAAAGTTGGTGGCAAA
Source organism: Hemileia vastatrix (assembly GCA_030280995.1). Taxonomy (NCBI): domain Eukaryota; kingdom Fungi; phylum Basidiomycota; class Pucciniomycetes; order Pucciniales; family Zaghouaniaceae; genus Hemileia; species Hemileia vastatrix. Next base: position 8,106,902 of record JASXTE010000018.1, on the reverse strand, counting down.
ATCTGGGTTCAAGGATAGAGAAGTTGTTAGGTCCACCAAGACCTTAAACTGGACTATTATCAAGTGTTGGGTCCACTATGACCTTAAACTGGATTTCTTATCAATTAAATGTTTGGTCCACCATGACTTTAAACAGGTAGTTCATTCATTGTTTAGTCCACTATGACTTTAAACTGGAAAATTAATATCTGCAGGATAATTCAACATTCGTTGGACCACTATGGCCTTATACTGGATTACTTGTCGATCAAATGTTTGGTCCACTATGACATTAAACTGGATTATCAAATTTATTCAATCTTTGGTCAAGCCTAGGCCTTACTTAGGAATTTATCAAGTTATTTATGCACCTAAACGATCTTTGGTCCACCAAGACCATAAACTGGCAATTGATTATATGTTTGGTCTACCAAGACTTTAAACTGGAATGTCAATCTTGTTTGGATAACTCAACTCAATCTTTTAATTTATCACTGTCCACTAAGACTCTAAACTAGTTATTCAATTATTTCTGGAATTGGGTGCTGATAGCTTTAGGAGGTTAAAATTTTAGGTGGTGATGATGCTAAGGAAAGCATAATGGTTAATTACGTGAAATTTGTGGCGCTTTAACATGTTCTAAAGTTAATATTATTATTGGAAGCCTGGCAAAAGTATTTTATGGGTTTGCTGTATAGCAAAGTTTGAAAATTGTGATGAAGGAATCAGAAGTTAGGATGGTAGTTGGATTTTAGGGAATGATTTTTTTTAGTGCCTCATAGTTAGGCCATTTTTTTTTTTGGTGTGAAGCTTGGAGGACCTTATGGCGAGATTGGAATCATAGAATTCGGCTCAGTGGGGGGCCCTATGAGGTTGGAATCAGGAGTATTCGGCTCATAGGAAGATCCACTCTCTCAATGCTGTGACAAGAAGGAAGACTGGTATATGGGAGTCTGAAGGGATTCAAACCTTGCTCTCAGTATTGGAATCATCACAAGATTTATATTATTTTATTTTATGTTATATCAAGCCAGAGAAGAAAGAAAACATCAATTATGTTGAAAGTTTAAGAAGACCAAGCAAAAACAAAATTTTATCAAGTTATACTGTTAGAAAAGATAATTTCTTTGAAATTGTTCAACATCATTATCAAAGCTTTGCATTAAAATTCTTCTTTTCATGAGGTCTTCATGGTTATTAGCTGGAGTTTCTTGAAAATAGGCCAGCATTTTTTGTTTCAACTCATTAGTAAAGTCAAGAAAAAGATAGCGATGAAAATTTGGGTAATGATTGATATAGTCCGTCTTTACTCTACCAACATCATCAGTGTTGGTTATTTTGACAGCTAGAAGTTCAAATATGTTATTAAGTTATAGTTTTAGTCAATTTTGATTAAAAGTTTTTTTTAGTAAGATAAATAGGGTCTTACATTTAGAGCCAGGAAACATAGTCTCAGCAAAGTTAGTTGGGGGTACTGGCGTTATAGGATTAGGATCTTGTGAAGGCAAAATTAGGCCGGGATCCGTTGATGAAGATTGAACTTTTGAAGCTGTTTTTGATCTTATTCGTTTTAAGAAGACAGGAATTTTGGATCGCTTTTTAGAAGTTGAGGGATCAGGGAGAGCTGCTGGTCCTAAATATACGTTTGTTTTAGAAGGAACTATTGGCCGGTTGCATTTGACTTTTTTCACACGGCATAAGTCGCAAGCTGTTCTGCCAGGAAGATTAGGGTTGGACATTAAACAAGGTACCTGGTATCGAGCGCAGAGTTCACATGGAGCGACAAGTTCTTTGGAAGACATATTGATGAAGATGAATTTTATAGTTGATTAAAGAAGATGGTGGTTGAAGGTTAAAGATGATTATTGTGTTCGACCACTTATGCAAAGTTTTAAGAATGGGGACATTCTCGATTGGAGTGAGGATGTGGTAGCCTAAAGTTTAGTACGGCACCTAAATATGTAAATGGAGTTATTACGGCGGGCAATATTGGCGTTATTATTTTTTATAAAAGGGTTTTATTTAATTTATTTGAGTTTTAAAATATGAAGAAATTGGTCACGAGCGAATGCCTACACAAATACAATTTATTTTACGGAGAAAACTTATTTTTACGGTCTGAAAATTTATAAGTATCAAGTCGAGTCACTCAAGAACCTTGGGAAATTTTCCCAGAATTTTTACTATTTTTCTTATATTTTTAAATGAATTTTAAAGTTTTATAGAAATATTTACGTTTTCAAAAATTACTTAACTTTGATAAATTTTCACGGGGTAATTAGAGCTGCGCAGACTACGAAAATTAGTTTGGTATGTAAAGGGGAAGTAGCTCTATTATGTGTAATTTTTCTAGATTTTTTATTATGGTTTTAAGGTTCTAAATTGAGTCCGGAAGTCCGGACGGACTCCGTACGGACTCCGTACGGGCTCCGGATTGACTCTGGAAGAGCTCTAGAGGGGAAAACTTAGGCACATAACTAGGAATACTTAAGCGCTTCTCAACTCGAAATTGAGAGGGGGGACAGATCATACAGCTTAATCATTGACCACCACGGTCTCATTTTTTATTACTCAACAAATTAAATAAACTTGTAATACCCTTATAACTTTATATTTTATATAACATTTTAGAAATACTACTCAACAATTTAAATCACACTTCATACAGGGTATCTTTAGAAAGGTCTTCATCGCTGGGACTTGATTATTGCTGTCTCATAAAAATTCAAATTATTATAAAAACATAAAAGTCAATCTTTTCAGATCTTTCACTGGTACACCTTAATTGTTGTTATCAGTATTTCTTTTATCAACAGCCACTTTCTTTAAATCTCAATAAGCGTTAATTATTTTAGAGTTTCATTATTTTCATCAATCAGATCCAAGTAGATTGGTTAGCTTAGTGATTTAGAATTCCCATTTTGTTATTTTTATTGGAAGGACGGGGTTTTCAGCTAAATCCACATATCTCCTCCGGATTCTGCTTACAGCAAGGCGACTGTAAGAGTTTACCTTACCATAATGTCACTGCTATCCCCGGCAATTACAGCACTTTGAGGTCCCATCACCTCCCCATGGCGTCCACTTCAAGCAGTTTCAACACCCAGACCTCCAGTAAGGACCCTCCATCACTATTAATAATAACACAGAACCATACCATAAATAGAAACCCCAGATAAAAGCGGATACCATAAAGAAACAGGTAAAATAAATAATCAAAAAGAGATTTAATGAAACTAAAAGCATATAAAGGAAATAAATAAAATGTCCAAGCCCCCAATAACATCCCCAAGCATCCACATTAACCCAGAAACATCCTTCTAACCCATAAATCCGTGAATAACCATCCAAGGAAGTAATTTGAGTTGTCCAAACTGGGTGTATGCGCCTGATATAGGTGTCTATGCTTCTGTAGGCGTTGTGAGTCCACTTATTTCGTCCATATGACCTAAAATAAGCAGAAAAACAAAGGTTATAGGCTATTAAGGGGCTAAAACCCACTTATATACCTAAATATACATAATATACTGCATATTTCACTGAATATGAGATTTATGTATACATATAAGCTTATGTATGTCAATAATTACTTCATATAACTTAAGATAAGTATATTATGACTCCATTAACACCTTAATAAGTATTATTAGGCCATGGATAAGCTATTTAAACTATTATAAATTATATAATAGAATAATAATTATATATATGTCAGGCTAAGGTCAAGTACAAGGATGTGAACTAGCTTGAATAGTCAGTTGTCTAGAAGATTTTAATGGTCCTATATGAATACTGTAGTTTTAATCCACTAAGTTGTAAAATATAATCAAATATAAAGGTCTCAGTAATATAATTCTCACTATTCTTATATATGGCTTACAATCTTTATAGTTGGTAGAAAAATAGATTATATAAATTCAGATACTATTCAAAAGTCTTATAAAAGTACTAATTGATATGTATTGTAATTGATTTGGTTATATTGGTTAAATTGTAATGATAAAGAATGAAGAAATACAACCCAAAAACCTCCTTCTTTTATACACACTGAGTTCCCCAATGATTCCCTTGATGTACCACCCAATACACAGTTAATGACGCCTCTAAACAACTAATAGACATGCCCATCAACATTCCTAGTAACCCATGACATAATTAGAAGGGTAACAACCGCCAAAATCCTGTAATAATAAGGGAAATCCATCAAAATTAAAGAAAAAGACAAAAAGAGAGTATATGTGTATAAAACAATAATATTAAAGACTAAAGGAGACTTTTTAAGGTTAATAATAGCTTAATAATAAGGGGGATTGACTGTAGAAATAATGGGGCTAATCCTGACATTATACTACGTGAAATTCCCATTCAAAAATAACCAAAATTGACTGAGAAACCACCCAAAAGCTTAAAAAAGAGCGTGAGATGTGGGGTAACTACATGCAGTTCTTGGCAGGCGCTTGCACGGGTAAATCCTTGACTAAAATTAGGTGAATTTAAGCGTGGTGATGAAATAAAGTGCCAAGAGTGAGGTTATTAATGAAATTGGTGCATATAAACAAGGTCAATGCATTATTAATTTAGCTAGGACACTAAATAAGCGCCTGTAGCCTATCTTAGTGTGTTTCCCCACAGTGGGCGTAGAATGTGGGGTAATTATAGTGTGAAAAAGCTAACTTTGCTAAAATTGAAGCTATTCACACGGGAAAAAAGCAGGCAGTATGTGGCCAGTACACAGAAGCCATTTCTGGCATAAAAAACACCAAATTTGAAAAGTGTTATTTTTATGCATTTAAATAGCCAAATCAATAGTTCTAAATGAGCCCAATTGATCTGTCAAAGCGCAATTTTGATATTCTCAATTTTATAGCGCATATAGTCAACTTTTAAGTGAAATAAAGCGCATTTCTTGTTTTTTGCATAAAACAATGAATATAACAGCTTCAAGTGTACTTAAAAATTATGTAGCCTTATACTTAAGGTTCTTAAGATTATCCTAACATATTCCAACTTAATATTAAGTACATAAGACTTATAAAAGGTGGATATATGCGTGTATACAAGGTGTTATAATAACATTTTTTTGTGTATTATCATAATTTTACTTATGTATACTATTTGTGTACTCTTATTTATTATTCCCATGTCTAGTTCATGTGTTTAACATAACTTATAAGTACTTTTTACTCAGTCCTGGGGATATACAGGCTGACACTCGCCCACCCAAAAAAACAATAAAAAAATGATAAGTTATACATTTTATTTTATTAATTTGTAATTTTCAGGTATTCAGAATAAATCTGTAGCATTAAAGATTCAACTTTAAAGAAATAAAACATAATAAAATATTATGAGTACTGGTTTTTAAACCCCTCAGCTGGTTGAACAGAAATTTATTTCTGTTTAAATTTTTTAAGAAGGGTGGATAAATTAGAAATTTCTTTTTCAGGTATCCATTTATCAAATTCATTTGATTTCCCTTTAAATCTTAGTAAATACTCAGTTCCTTTTTCTTTAGTAAGGATTCTTTTCTTGAGTATTTTTTCAATCTCTGCTTTTTCCACAATTTCTTCAGGTTGCTTTTTAGGCCTTCCCCATTTTTTTGGAAATAAGTCAGGATCATTTGCATGGTAAGGTTTCAATAATGAGATAGGGAAAACTGGATGTTTCCTGTCATATGGAGAATATAATATGACTTCCACTGCATTATTCCCAACCATTTTATTTACTACAAAAGGTCCTACAAAGGGATCCTTTAATTTAACATTACCTTGTGAGTTAAAATGTAGTGTTGATATGAGGACTTCATCTCCCTTTTTAAATTCAAATTCTTTATGAGATTTGTCCCACCTTTTCTTTTCATATTCAAATGCTTTTTGTATGCATTCTTCTGCATGCTTTCTACACATTTTTTGCATATGAATAAAGGATTTAGTGCCAGGGTGTATATCCAACCTTGGTAGTTTATTTAAATGATTTACTTGGGTATTTGGTACATATCCCAGCCAGAGTTCAAATGTTTTCTTCTCTGTTACAGAATGAGTTGTGCTGTTATAAGCAAATTCAAGACCAGGAATTAATTTTACCCAGTCATGTGTGAATTTTTCATTGTCTTTGTATTCTAATCCAAAGGCACAATATCTTCTGATCATGTCTTCTAGAGTTTGTATCATCCTCTCAGCCAGCCCATCAGTTTGTGGATGGTGTGCTGTAGACAATTTTAATTGACAACCTGATACTTCCATCAAAGATGTCCAGAACTCTGAAGTAAATTTAGGGTCTCTGTCAGAGATTATGGCTTTGGGGAACCCAGCAGTATTCATCATCTGAGTCCACCATAGTAATGCCAAGTCTTTTGCAGATACCTCTTTATGGGTAGGGATAAACTTACACATTTTTGTTAATCTATCCACTATTACCCAGAAAGAATTGAAACTTTCTTTTCCTGCTAATGGCAAGCCAGTTACAAAATCCATGTTTATAATTTCCCATGGAGCTTTTGGCTGCTCTATTTGTTGTAACAACCCAGCTCTCTTCCCAGTTAATCTTTTAGATTTCTGACAAGAGTCACATGTTTCAATGTATTTTTGTACATCCTCTTTCATGTTTATCCACCAGGCTGTATTTTTAACTCTGGTTAATGTTTTGTTAAAGTCAAAATGACCAGCTAAGATGTCATCATGACAAGTACTCAACATTAACTCTTTCATAGAAGGTGGTATTACTATTACATTGCTTAACTTTTTCCTGTAATATATATATCCATCTTCAATTGATAGTTTACCTTTTTCCAACGCATTTTTATACTTTGGAGGCAAGGTTTTAATCAATGCACTCATGGAGGCATTTGTTGGATCATTAAGAATGGTAGATAGTTTAGACAAATCTTTATCAGATGAATAATTTTCCAATATAGTTTGCATAAACTCTTCTTCTAAATCCACTATATAAATCCCAAATATATGTATAACCTCATTTACAGGTACATAAGCTGGGTTGTCAGCATCATTTGGCAAAGGACTTCTGGATAATAAATCCACATTTGAATGCAATGTTCCTGCTCTGTGAGTATTGTCATTCTTCCTCTGTACTCTTGTACAGCTAGTTTCCATCTAAACATGTGCCTATTAGGTGTTTTCATGTTTAGTAATGATTTTACTGCACTGCAATCTGTTATAAGTTCAAACTTCTGGTCTTCCAGATAGTATTGAAGTTTCTCCAAAGCCCACACCACGGCTAAACATTCTAGCTGTGTGGCACCATACCTTAATTCTGTTTTTCTTAAGGTTCTGGATATATAACAGATAACTAATTCAGATAATTTTCCATTTATTATCTGTTTTTGCTGTAAAGCAGCACCTAAACCTATGAAACTTGCATCAGTGTACAAGATAAAAGGTAGGGTAAAATCTGGTAGTCCCAATATTGGAGCTGACATTAAACATTCCTTTAATTTATTAAAGGCGTGTTGTCTTTCATTATTCCAAATGAAAGCTTCATTCTTCCTGATTAATGTTGTTAAAGGGGCTGCAATGGATTGGTAATTTTTAATATATTGTCTATAATATCCACACATACCCAAAAAACCTTGAACCTCTTTTACATTTTTAGGTATCCCAATGTTTTTAATTGCTGCCACTTTATTCTGGTCAACACAAATTTGTAATCCAGATACAACATGTCCAAGTACTTTCAAGGATTGAGATCCAAACTTACATTTCTTTAATGCAATAGTCATATTAATTTCATCCATTTTTTGAAAGACTCTTTTCAGGTGATTTAAATGTTCATCATATGTTTTTGAAAACACTATGATGTCATCAATATAGACCAATAGCCATACTTCAACCATTTCCTGATGAAAAACACTATCCATCAATTTTTGGAAGACTGAAGGGGAATTGTTTGGGCCAAATGGCATTCTCACATACTTATATATACCCATATGTGTGGTTATTAATAAGTAATTTTGAGAATTTCTTTCCACAGGAATCTGGTGGTAACCCTTGTTCCCATCCAGACAGGAAATATATTTTGCTCCTTGTAAGGTAGCATGGATAGAAGCTATCCTTGGTAGAGGGTAAATATCATCTACTGTATATGTATTCAGAGCTCTATAATCACCGCATAATCTTGCCTTATCTTTTTCATAAGAGATTAATACTGGTGAAATGACACAATACTTAGGTGTTGTGTCCACTTTTTCAACAATACCCATTTCCAACAACAATTTTATATTGTCTTCAATATCTTTCCTTTTTGCAGGAGATGCTGGGTAAGGTTTCTTTTTTAAGCTGCCAGGAATATTATCCAGATCACAGCTTAGAGAGATTTTCATCTCATGGTCTTTGACCAATCCTAGTTCATTTGATCCATGAGCAAATGCCATAGGATATGATTTAATCAATCTCAAAATGTCTTCTTGTTCAATTTTTGAGAGTTGAGGACTGAAAGAGGCCTTTTGGATTTCATTTTCCAATTCACCCACTTCATTGGTGGTTCTTCCACCTTGCAGTTGTTCTTCTCTAGGAGAAATGGCATATACTGAATTTTCAGAACATATTTTGAATTTCCTTTTACCATTCACCCCTATGGTGAAACAACTGTTTGCAGGATCTAGTTTAATGCCAAATTTTGTCAATAAATCATTGCCAATAATAAACCAATCACTACAATTATTATTATCCATTACTACAAATTCACAAACTGCTCTAACATATCCATTATTATATTCAAAGAATACAGCAGTTTTGTATTTGCCAATTGGATTTAATACTGAACCAAAACCCCTCCAGTTCTTTGTCTGAACAGGCTCTAGTTTTTCCTGGTACTTACTATCAAGTTTCCTTAATGCATTAAGTGAAACTACACTACCTGCAGCCCCAGTGTCAAGAATGGCATTCATTTCTTTTCCACATATGATAATAGGTGCTCTGATAGGTGTTATTTTGTAAGTGTCATGAGATACATCTTTAATTATTTCAGCTTCCTCTATGGAAGTTAAAGATGTGTCTGTATGAGGTATAGCATCATTCAGGAACATTATATCCTGTTCTAATACAAATATCTCATTTTCATCATCACTGTAAGATATGTTACTCTTGCAATCCTCACTGGATTCCACATTCTCATCTTCATGATTACTAGGTTCAGAAATTTGTGAGGTTTTAATAACATTTATTCTTTTCTTACACGTGTGACCTTTAACCCAAGGTTCATTACATTTGTAACAAGTGTTATTTTCTTGTCTCTTAGGGACAAGGGGAGCTGAAAGTTTTTTCTTTTCCACTGGTAACTTACTTGTAGTAGGTTTTACCACGTCAACACTTTGTCTGTAATTACTATACTTGGTTTCATACTTGTGGTTTAATAATATCTCATTGCATATATTAATGAATCCAGAGGTGTCTCGACAGTCTCAGTTCTAGCTACAATAATATCTCTAACTGATATAGGCAACTTGTATATTATTTTTTCTTTCCACTCTTCATAATCCATTTTTGGATCCATAGCTTTCATGATTTTTATTAAATTCATTAAGAAGACCATGGGTTTATCTCCAGCATTTGGATTATATCTGGCCCTTTCATACAGTCTTTGTTGAGTGATTCTAAATTTTGGGCCACCAAATTGCCTTTCAATTAGTGCCTTCCATTCATTCCAGGAGTAATTAATTCCCTCACTCAATACAGATTCAAACCATAATAAGGCCACATCTGTAAATAAAGATATTAACTTTGAAGTAATTTCTTCATCAGGTAATTTATATGAAAATTTTAAGTTATCAATTCTTTGTATGAATTGTTGCCAATCAGATTTTGAATCCCCGTCAAAAGAAGGGTACTGATCTAACTTAGGCCAGTTCTTTTGGCTAGTTTTAGCTTCCCTAACCTGAGGAATATTGACTAATTCACTCACTTTAGAAAGATGATCATTAATTTCATCTTTTACTGATTTTATATTCTCAGAGCCCATGACACTATGTTCATGTTCCATCATTGGTTTATCATCAGAGTGTTTTATAAAAACTGGTACTCTTTCTACATAAGAGGTATTATCCTTCATTGTTTCAGTATTTTTCAAAATGTTGGCTACCTCAATTTCTACTCTTTGTAACCTATCCTTTATTACAGGTACATGAGTTAAAGTATCATTTACATTTGAAAAAGACAATTTTACACGTCCCTCTATGGTGGCCATAATATTCTGAGAATGTTCTAATTTAATTTCTAAATTTTTAATCTCAGAATTTAATCTTTTGTTTTCATTGATCAATTCATTATTTGAATTCTCAATAATTTTCAACTTATTGGCTGTTGTACTCAATGATTGTGTGATATTTAATAATACACTTTCTGTATTATTGTTGGACTCTATAGAGAATTCTTCAAATTTTTCAATTCTTAATAATAATTTACTAATTATTTTTGATTCCATTGGATTTTATTTCAGAAAATATTCAATTTTGTCTGTTTCCAATTCAGAAGATTCATCATCAGGGTCAATTTTTTCTTCATTTGATTCCATTTTTATATTAATAGTATTTTCCTGGTGATCAATAAAACTATGTACATTGTCCTCATGTAATGACAAGTGTAACATGTTATTTTCAAATGAATAATTTTTTAAATCCTTATCAATTATATCCAATAACTCTCTATCAATTTCATTACCTATAAGTAATTCATTGTTAGGATTATATAATTGATCTTGAGAAGATGGATGACTTACCACGGTCTTATTCCATTTCCCCTGCCTCTCCTTGGCTTTCCCCTGTAAGGGTGACTGCTGGATCCCTGTTGAGGAGGACTGTTGTAGTTTTGGGCATACCAATCCCACTTCCATTTGCTTACAGTTATCTTTTGGTCCTCTTCTGGGACTGGAGGTGTTGCTGTGGTATTTGGTGCCACTGGTTGTTGATGAGACCTTATATCCACTAGAGGCTGGTTGACTTCTATAAAGCCCTGTGCTGCCCTTTTCTCCAGATTGTTTATCTGGTCTAACATATTGTTTACTCTTATTGTTAGTGTATTCAGTAGGGTTGAGAGGGAGTGAATTTGCTCTTGTAAGGTGTTTTTGGACTTCTTTATTGACATTTGTTTTAAGAGCTTTTCCTTTTCCTCCATGGACATTGGTGGGGTGTTTTTTATTGTTACTGGTGATTCTTGACCCTCCATTTGGATGTCCTGTAACAGGTCTTTCAGCTCTAGTTCTTAAGTTATAAGGTTTTGCCTTATTACTTACAATGTCATTGTTGTCACACATTTTTACGTGGAATTTTAGAGAATTGAAAGTTTAGATTTGAAAAACTTCAAATATGAGTTTAATCAGTATTTATTATTACCACTGAAGACAATTTTATTGCTTACTTATTGGTATTAAGTGAATTTTTAAGTGCCAAAAGTCAAATATGCTTTTTTATGTGGTCACTTGATTTAACTGGTCTACAATATGTAGCCGTGTATTTATATTTAAAAAAGAAAATTTGTTAGTAAGATTATTTCTAAATATTAAATGAATTTTACAAACCAATAAAAAGGGATTAAGAGTCCTGTAAAAAGAAAACAATTAATCAGTTTAATTGGTTATTATCTGCAAAGATCACAAATTTAATTGGTCTATTGACAGACTCCCACTAAGAACAATTATATGTTAAATTAGTGGTAAAAATTGATGATTCAATATCACAATTTTATTATATAACAGGGCTTCTTTTTCTGAAATCACTATATAAGTGACCCCAACCTGTTGTAATTATCCAAATATTTCTATAGGGATATTATTTACGTGCACCTTCTTTTGAAAATTTCACTTACAGGATTATAACAGAATTCTTGAGGAAAGGTCCCCAATTGTCAGGCTAAGGTCAAGTACAAGGATGTGAACTAGCTTGAATAGTCAGTTGTCTAGAAGATTTTAATGGTCCTATATGAATACTGAAGTTTTAATCCACTAAGTTGTAAAATATAATCAAATATAAAGGTCTCAGTAATATAATTCTCACTATTCTTATATATGGCTTACAATCTTTATAGTTGGTAGAAAAATAGATTATATAAATTCAGATACTATTCAAAAGTCTTATAAAAGTACTAATTGATATGTATTGTAATTGATTTGGTTATATTGGTTAAATTGTAATGATAAAGAATGAAGAAATACAACCCAAAAACCTCCTTCTTTTATACACACTGAGTTCCCCAATGATTTCCTTGATGTACCACCCAATACACAGTTAATGACGCCTCTAAACAACTAATAGACATTCCCATCAACATTCCTAGTAACCCATGACATAATTAGAAGAGTAACAACCGCCAAAATCCTGTAATAATAAGGGAAATCCATCAAAATTAAAGAAAAAGACAAAAAGAGAGTATATGCGTATAAAACAATAATATTAAAGACTAAAGGAGACTTTTTAAGGTTAATAATAGCTTAATAATAAGGGGGATTGACTGTAGAAATAATGGGGCTAATCCTGACATTATACTACGTGAAATTCCCATTCAAAAATAACCAAAATTGACTGAGAAACCACCCAAAAGCTTAAAAAAGAGCGTGAGATGTGGGGTAACTACATGCAGTTCTTGGCAGGCGCTTTCACGGGTAAATCCTTGACTAAAATTAGGCGAATTTAAGCGTGGTGATGAAATAAAGTGCCAAGAGTGAGGTTATTAATGAAATTAGTGCATATAAACAAGGTCAATGCATTATTAATTAAGCTAGGACACTAAATAAGCACCTGTCGCCTATCTTAGTGTGTTTCCCCACAGTGGGCGTAGAATGTGGGGTAATTATAGTGTGAAAAAGCTAACTTTGCTAAAAATGAAGCTATTCACACGGGAAAAAAGCAGGCAGTATGTGGCCAGTACACAGAAGCCATTTCTGGCATAAAAAACACCAAATTTGAAAAGTGTTATTTTTATGCATTTAAGTAGCCAAATCAATAGTTCTAAATGAGCCCAATTGATCTGTCAAAGCGCAATTTTGATATTCTCAATTTTATAGCGCATATAGTCAACTTTTAAGTGAAATAAAGCACATTTCCTGTTTTTTGCATAAAACAATGAATATAACAGCTTTAAGTGTACTTAAAAATTATGTAGCCTTATACTTAAGGTTCTTAAGATTACCCTAACATATTCCAACTTAATATTAAGTACATAAGACTTATAAAAGGTGGATATATGCGTGTATATAAGGTGTTATAATGGCATTTTTTTGTGTATTATCATAATTTTACTTATGTATACTATTTGTGTACTCTTATTTATTATTCCCATGTCTAGTTAATGTGTTTAACATAACTTATAAGTACTTTTTACTCAGTCCTGCGGATATACAGGCTGACAATATATATATAATAAAATAATATATATTATTATTTTAACCTTATTTTTAAGATATAAGCTTAATCTAGTTAAGGTTATCTTATTTTAAGCATAAGAAATACTCAGTCCTAAGGATATTTAGGCTGACAGGGATGGTCCACTTTTTGGTTTGAATAATTCATCATTAATAATTACTGAAGTTTAGCCAGGTGTTCAGAAATTTCATTATTTACAGAAACAGCTGGTACATGACCATCACAAGATTTTTTGCTAGTAGCAAAATATTTTACAGACTCATTGTCAGATTTTTTAATGGCTGAAATATGAGGAAGAAAAGAGGAACTCTGTTCAGGTTCTTTTTCTTTATTTCTATGCAGCTTATGGTCAGCATTCTCATTTATACCATAATTATTGATGGTTAAGGTTGAGAATTTTTCCTGCAGGTCAGACACATAGTTTCTTATCCTTGGAATTTCAGACATCTGGTCGTTTACTTTTGCAAGAGATAGAACATTTCTGTCCTCAGAAACTGTGTGTTTGGCACTTAGTGCATGGAAATCATTCTTTAGCCTTTTAAACTCATTTTGTAGAGATTTTATTTCACTTTTTAATGAATAATTTTCTTTAATCAGGTGTTTCAATTCACTCAAGGTCTTATGTAGATTGATATTTCTATCTGAGATAGCTCTATGGTCACTCCTTATTTTTTTTTGTTGGCTAAGAACAATATTCAAGGTTTCTTTGATTTTAAAATAAGCTGTATCCTGTACAGAAGAACTTACTTTACATTGCAAGTGCAAATTATTTAATCTATCATTTTCATGGATTAACACTTCTCTCAATTGTTTGTCCTTTACAACATTAAAATCATAGGTATTTTTCAATATTTCTTCAGAAGTTTTCTCAATTAAGTCATAGACTTCAGGGGAAACAGAATCATTCTTAATTGCAAGAGAAGGATTAATTAAAGAAGTAGAATTCAAATGTAGAGGTTCATCAAATGGCAATTTGCTAATTACATTAATAGGGCTACTAGTTACAGGAAGCTGTCTTTTAACAGGTTTAACTGTTCTTTCACCATTCTCAATAATATTAGCTGCGGAAGAAGTGTCAGCCAGGCTACTAGACTTACCCAGTGAAATAATTAATTATTTACTGGATGAAGCCGCACCTTATCATTATAATTATTATTTAATTATAAATTAGTTACATTAAAATTACTTATAATAAATTAACTAATTACAGAATGATAAAATTAAATGAATAATTAAAATTAAAATATAAAATTGTCCCTTATATTTTTTCTTTAACACCGTGCTCATTTGACAGGTTGGAAGAAATAAAGATTTATATTAAAAAATAGATTTTAAATTAAAATAAGATTTTATTATTCAAATAATATTAAATATATACAAAAAATTCAAATTTCTTATTTAGAATTGACTTCTACAGTAAATATTAAATAAATTGATGTATTTCTGACATACTCTGTAAATACATCTTTTTTACACCTACTTTTTAGATCAACTTTGTTATTTGAAAATACTCCTTCTGGAATATTCTTTTTCTCTCTCTCATACTACTATTTTCATAATTTGATTTCCGTGCCTTGTCCCTCCTTTGCCTATATAAGGCCTCTCTTTTTGTTGTTCTTTAATCATTCCATTATTACCTTACTTTATTACCACAACTACAATATAACACTTATCTCTTATATTTTATATCTTTAGTATTCACAAGGACGTAATTCTAATCTATAGCTTATATTGATATTTTAAATTTACCTCTTATCATTGAGTAAAATCATATTTGATTGAGAAATACATACCAAATTGTTGAGAAATCATTTTAACCCTTAAAATCTTCGTAAAACTTCATACCAAATCTTCTAGACCAAAAGCGCACCTTGACAAGAAGTCTTATTAGAAAAAATTCCCAAGTGACTATCAACCAAAATACTTACCATGGTAGAGGAGGAAACCTCCCCTGAGACTGAGTTTGGGATTGTGCTTGGGCCTTCTTTCTCCTGCTTGGTAGGTAAGGATGAGGAGGAGGATGGAAATTGGGTGTTCTGGATGGGCCAAGCTGATGATGAGGAGGATGTTGCACACTCTTCTGCTAGTGACCCATTAGATAATCCCATTTCCATTGCTCTACTTCTATAGTAATTTGATTTTGGATGGAGGATCTGGGGTGCTGTGAAGGTTGAGCCTGAAACTGAGGCTGATTGGGAGGCAACTGAGGAGGGGCCTGGGCCTGATTTTGGTTCCTGAGTTCCTAAACTTGATCCCACAAGGTGTCTACTTTTGCCTTGTATTTCATGTTTTCTGTCCTCAGCTCTTTGATATAACTGGACAGATTGCTGATTTGTTGGGGCAGAGGAAGCTTTTTTATTTTGAATCCTTTTGGAAGACCTTCTTGAGGTACTGGAGGTTTTACTTCCTTCTGTTGTGCTGGGGGAAGGGGGTTTGATTTGTTTATTTCTCCTGTCATTTCCACATCCTGAATTATGTGAATTTTTCTTGTTAGCATAAGATTTTTTATGTTCAACTTTAGAAGAACTCACAGTATTAGCATCATAATCAATTTCAATTTCATCCACTTGCATGTAATCCATTTTCTCAGCCAAATTTTTGGACATAATAGTGGGAAGATTAATTAATTCTTAAAAAAAATTAATAAAAATTAGTCAATAATTTGCTACAAATAAAAAAATTTTTTATTAATTAAATTATATATAAAAAAAATAATTTTTTAAAATAAAGTAATATTTATAAAAATAATTAATAAAATGTACTGCAAAGAAAAATTGGGAATAAACAATTAAGTTGTTGTCAACCAATTAATTAAATTACCAATATTATATATGGCAATATATGGGACTAAGCACAAAGTGCTATCTAAGTCAACAAAAATTAAACAAAAATTAATAATAAAAAATATTAAATTAATAATTCAATTTTTATAAAAAATAATGTTAATTCTTCTAGGACTAAGAGGAATTTAACACTCTATAATGGTCAACTAGGAAAAAAAAACATATAATAAATGAACACTTACACTCAGTGAATCAGCAATTAAGCCACAATCACTGTTATTGCAGTAAAAGTATAGTAATGTGAGTGAGAGGTGCAAAGGTTAACTTACTATAGTGATCAGGAAATCACTTCAAAATAATATATGAATTAATTTAATATAAACCTAATAGATCGAACCCAAGTTCGAAACATGGTCGCGGCAAAAGTTTTTTTTTTGCTGGGTGGTCCGTGCGTTATGTCGTTCGTCGCAAGTATCGGTATCGTCATCGTTGTTTGGAAAGGCTCCCATTTGTCCGTCAGTCGTCAAGAAGAAGGTAAGAAAAAGGGAACAGGAACAGAGGAGGAAAGTGTAAAAGGAAATAAAGGTTTATAGGGAATAAAAGAAATAAAGATTTAATTTATTTAAAGTGAGAAAATGACGAGTTTACTTGAGAGATGACACAACAATGAGGATTTATTTAATAACAATATTATTTGATGTAAGGGTTCTGCGCGGATCACACTTATAACTACCATCAGAATTAAGGAAACCTTTGAATAGTTATATAGAATTTTTTAGTTAGAATTTTGATACTAATAAAAAATAATATAAACGTAATATAAAAATATATTCAAGTTGTTGAGTGTATAATAAGTGATGATGCTACAGGGGATGATCCAAGGCCTTTCTATAGGCAATGGGTCCTCTGAAGCGCTACAACTGACTATATACAAAATAGTAATGAATTAAAACAAGAAGATTAAAGAAGATATTTGTAAAATAGTAATTGAGAGAAAAATATACGAAAATAATAAGAATCCCAATTAAGAAAATAAATTTCCCATCCCAAATTCCCAAATAAGTTAATATAAAATAATGAGTAACTAAACAACCCTGTGACATAAGAACTATGGGAAAAACAATTCAAAACAAGTATTACAATATGTTTTCAGCATTTTTAAGTGAAACAAATAACATGTTTTGACATAACAAGGTATGTAATCAATTTAATTCAGTGTAAATTAAAATGATTTAATTGTTTTCATTATGTAATTAAATAACTAATTTAAATGAAAAAATTAATTAATTCAAATTGAGAATTTATAATACTATTTTATAAAATAAGTACTATAATTTATTTAATTTTTTCCTAAAACAATTAAGGGTCAAAAGAAGCGCCCAATTTGATTTTTAATAACATATGAAGTTTTATTTAATATATAAATTTAAATAATTAATGTAATTACATTATAAGTAAATTTTACATATATAATTATAATATATGTTAGTAATTAATTAATTATTAACTTATAATTATTAAATACATAAAAATGCGCCATTATTTGTAGAATATAAAATATATTATGCTTAATTTAAATGTATAAATAATTTATATAACAATAAAATTAATATAACACTTATATTTAATAAGATACTTATATAATTTTATTATGCAATAAAATATTAATTTATATACATCGAATGCAATTATTTATGCCCTCTTTCAGATCCAATAAGTTAACATATCATTTACTGGGCTCCTGGTATAGCCTGGCTGACAGTGAGTGAGGTGGGCTAAAAAAAATTATGATCTTTTGGACCTTCTGGAGGATGCAAAAGAGAGCTGGGAAGAAGATAGTCCATACTCAGGGGGACCTAGTGGGAGATTTGCAGACATAGTTTTGGGATGGAGAAGGAGAATGAAGAGGAATTTGTGATTCCCTATCACACTTTTTTTATGGAATCACAAAACTCACAAGCGTAGAAGTAAGTTTAAAAATCCATGGCTAAATCAGTGAAAGTGCAAGGTCCTGTCATTTGGATGCACAGTTCTAAGACATAATCCTTGTAAGCTACAAAACAAGGAATTTTTCCAGAGGCAATTATGAAGAGGAGAGCTAGAGAAAAGATAATTGAAGAAAGTGGAAGGAGTGGATGCTGAGTTAAAAGTGGATTTTTTGTATATATTGATAATAAAAAATGCTTGTGTATAATGCATATAAAGTGCAGAAGTTCCAATATGCAATTGGTAAGTACATTAATAATTTAAACTGAAAATTTGGTGTAGTCCCCCTAGACTATAAACTGAAGAGTCTAATAGGATGAGTCTCTAAGAAGTTTAAACTGATAATGTGTATGTGTGTGTATATTTGAAAGAGGGAATACAAGGGAAGTCTTTTAATTTAGTAAAGGAAAGTGTGTGGGTAACTGATTTGCTTCTTTCTCTGTAGAATAGCTACCCCAGAATGTTAGTTTTTTTCTCCAAGTCTTTAATGGTTTAAACTCTGGTTCTGTCATCATAATTTAAGTTTTATTCTCCCAATAATATTAACTGAGGGATTTTGAGTCTCTCAAGACTATAATCTAAGGAGTTTGACTCCCCCAGAACTGTAAACTAATGTTATTTATTTGTTTTAAGAAAATACAGGAGGACTGGAAAAGAGCCACATTTTTTATTTTAAGATAAAAAAATCATTGAAGAATTAAATTACAGAAGAGATTCAAGAAATGAAACACAACTTTTAGCATTGTCTTTGAACTTTTGGATAAGAAGTGTCAGCCAGGATATACCAGGAGCCCAGTAAATGATATGTTGATTTATTAAACCTGAAAGAGGGCGTAATAGTTGCATTTGATGTATATAAATTAATATTTTATTTCATAATAAAATTATATAAGTATCTTATTAAATATAAGTGTTATATTAATTTTATTGTTATATAAATTATTTATACATTTGAATTAAGCATAATATATTTTATATTCTATAAATAATGGCGCATTTTTATGTATTTAATAATTATAAATTAATAATTAATTAATTACAAACATATATTATAATTATATGTGTAAAATTGACTTATAATGTAATTAAATTAATTAATTAAATTTATATATTAAATAAAACTTTTCATATATTATTAAACAATAATATTGGGTGCTTTTTTGACCCTTAATTTTGTCAGAAAAATTATTAAATAAATTATAACACTTATTTAATAACATAGTATTAAAATCCCCACTTTAAGTTACAAATATCATTAACTTAATTATATGTTTCATTTAAACTAATTATTAAATAAATTACATAGTTAAAACAATTAATTAAAATTGCTTTAAACTGGATTGAATTGATTACATAAATTTTTGGCGTGAAAATAATTCTATTTGTTTTACTTAAACCCTTTACATTTCACTATAATGTCTGTTTTGTATTATTTTACTCATTGTTCTCATGTTTCAAACTTACTTGGTTACTATTTATTTTAATTAAGTGTTTTTGGGAAACTATGGTGGGAAAATTAGTTACTTACTCACGGGTTTAGTTGAATGTCTCATGTTTTTCTTGCAGTCTCCATGTTTTAGTTCTATTCTTTTTAATGTCTAGTTTCATGTTATTAATTTTTGTAATTACTACATTGTGACGCTTCAGAGAGTCCTTTGCCTATAAAAGGCTTTGGATTATCCCCTGTAGCTGCATCACTTAATTACACTCAACTTTTAACATATTTTTTATATATAACACATTTACTTTATTTTTATTAGTATTATAATTCTAATTTAAAAGTAAATAATTATTCTAAGGTTGCAGTAAGTCTATTAATAAATATAATTGTGAGCCGCTCATTAAAACTGATTCTATTTGAATTGAACCTCCCGTTGTGTCTCTACTCAAGCAATTGTCATTGTATTCCTTTATTTTTCTCTATTACTTTTTTTAAAGATACCAAATTATTATAAAAATCCAATATATTATTTCCCTACTCTTTTACTCCTTTTCCTCCTTCTTCTAGACGACCGGAAAAAAATTGGAGGCCTTTTCAAACAACGACAACAATACTCCACCTTGCGACAAATGACATTGCGCACGGACCACCCAAGCCAAAAAGGAAATTTTTTGCCGCGACCGTGTTTTGGACTTGGGTTCAACTTTTTAGGTTTATATTAGATTAAATAATATATTATTTTGAAGTGATTTTATGATCACTATAGTAAGTTAACCTTTGCACCTCTCACTTATATTATTAAACTTATATTGCAATAACAGTGATTGTGACTTAATTGCTGATTCACTGAGTGTAAGTGTTCAATTTTTTTTAATTTTTTTTATTATTCCTAGTTGACCATATTAGAGTAATACTCTTAGTCCTGCAGGATCATTTTTTTAATAAATTATTAAATTAATTTTATTAAAATATTTTTGATTTATTGGTTGACCATAACAGTACTCAGTACTTTGTCCCAATTTTCCAATTTATAATTTTTGGTATTATTATTTTGGTTGACTTATAAAACCTTTTTTGGTTGGTCCCATTATGATTAATGTTATTTCTTAATAAACACTTGTATTTACATATATTTGTATTACATTTTTTGTTAATTAATTAATTTTGATTTAAAATTTAAAATTTTTGTTTTGTTAAAAATTCAATTATTTATCTTTTATTTTGAAAATAACAATTTGAATCATTAAATTAATTTTGATTCTTTGTTCACAGGTTCAATGTCCAGTAGTTTGGCTAACAGCATGGATAAATTACATGTGGATGAGATTGAAGTGGATGGTGACACTGAATCTGTAAGTTCTTCTAAATTAACTTACAAAAATTATTCAGCTGACAAAAAACCTTCAGGATGTGGAAATGGCAGGAGAAGTGCAAAACCCCCATCACCAAACACCTCTGAAAGAAGTAAAACCTCTAATAAATCAGGAAAATCAACTCAAAGGTATAAAAATAAAAAAGATACCACTGACTCAACAAGTAAACAACCTGTCCAGTCACATCAAAGAACTGAGAGTAGGAAGTATGAAGTACAAGGCAAGAGTAGACACACTCTGGCAGCAGATGCAGGAATTATTAAATACCAAACCGGCTCAAACTCCTTATTTCCCAGCCTCCCAGCCTCAGCCTCAACCTCAGCCCAATCAGGTACCCAACTCCTTCATGCAAAATCAAAGCACTCTGCAGGTGGAGCAGTGGAAATGGGATTACTTGATGAGCCATTACCAACAGAATGTTCAGCAACCAACAGCTCAACACCCTGGCCCATCCAGGACACCAACCTACCATCCATCTCCTCAGCCCCATCCTTATCAGGGAGGCAGAAGAAAGAAGGCACAGGTGAAGTTTCCTCCCTTGCCATGGTAAGTAATTTGTTTGATAAACATTTTGGTATGTATAATAACAAATCTTCTTCAGGTAATATTGTGGATCCTGGTGAAAGAACAGTTAAACACTTAAAAAAACAACGTCCTTTAATGAGTAGCCCCAATGATGTAATTAGAAAATTATCATTTGATGAACCTTTACATTTGACTTCTACTTCTTTAATTAATCCTTTTCTTGCAATTAAGAATGATTCTGTTTCTCCTGAAGTCTATACTTTAATTGAGAAAACTTCTGAAGAAATATTGAAAGATAACCTTTATTTTAATGTTGTAAAAGACACACATTTGAAAAGTGTGTTAATACATGAGAGTGATAGATTAAATAATTTGTACTTGCATTTTAAAGAAAGTTCTTCTGTACAAGATACGGCTTATTTTAAAATTAAAGAAAACTTGAATATTGTTCTTAGCCAACAAAACAAATAAGGAGTGACCATAGATCTATCTAAGATAGGAATATCAATCTACATAAAACCTTGAGTGAATTAAAACCCTTTATTGAAGAAAATTATTCACTAAAAAGTGAAATTAAATCTCTACACAATGAGTTTAAATAGCTAAAAAATGATTTCCATGCACTGAGTGCCAAACACACAGTTTCTGAGGACAGAAATGTTTTATCTCTTGCAAAAGTAAATGACCTGATGTCTGAAATCCAAGGATAAGAAACTATGTGGCTGACCTTCAGGAAAAATTTTCAACCTTTACCATCAATAATTATGGTATAAATGAGAATGGTGCCCATAAGCTGCATAAAAATAAAATAAAAGAACCTGAACAGAGTTCCCCTTTCTTCCTCATATTTCAGCCATTAAAAAGAATGACAACAAGTCTGTAAAATCTTTTGCTACTAGCGAATAATCTTGTGATGGTCATGAACCGGCTGTTTCTGTAAATAATGAAATTTCTGAACACCTGGCAAAACTTCAGGAATTATTAATGATAAATAATTCAAATCAAAGGATGGACCATCCCAGTAGTCAGAAAAATTGGCCTAAATTGGACTAATATCCTACCTTTGATGGTGATTCTTCATCTTATTGGCAACACTTTATCCAAAGAATTGATAATTTAAAGATATCTTATATACTACCTGATGAGGTAATTGTTTCTAGGCTAATTTCCTTATTTTCCAATGTAGCCTTGATGTGTTATGAATCTGTTCTTTTAGATAACAATTATTACACATGGAATGATTGGAAATCCTTGATTGAGAATCAGTTTGGTGGTTCAAAATTCAGGTTGGTTCAGCAAAGACTGTATGAGAATACTAAATATGTATCCTCCTCTGTTGAAAAGCCCATTGTTTTTCTTATGAAAATAACAAAAATCCTAAGAGCAATTGATCCAAAGATGGATTATGATATTTGGAGAGATAAAATCTTGTATAAATTACCTAATTCTCTTAGAGATTTAATTGTAGCTAGAACTGAGCAGGTGAGGGAACACTCTTCTTTCATTAAAATCTGTAATGAGGTACTTCTCAACCATAAATATTAACCAAAGAATTACCTTGGTAAATCTTACCATGATCAAAATAAATCCTCTACAAAGCCCCCAGAAAAACCTGGTAAACCCCCTTCCCCAGTTGCACCTTAAAAATATGCAACAAATAATTGTTATAAATTTAACAAACCATGGCAAAAGGGTCATGTTTGTGACAAGTAAATTCATCTTGTTGAACAACATGAAGACACTGATGAGGCTGAAATTTATGTCAATAATTCTTCTAGCAACAGTGAAAGTAATATCTCCTATGACAATGACTCTGTTAAAGATGTTTTGATGTTGGAACAGGATGTCCATTATTTAGATAATATATATGAAGAATGTGTACTGGATTTATCTTCAGTGGAAAATTCTGAAATAATTAAAGATATTACTAACAATTCTATAGCCATATCCTCTTTGAAAGCACCTGTTATCATTAATGGTAAAAATGTTGATGTAGTTCTTGACTCTGGTGCTGGAGGAAGTGTAGTGTCTGAAAGAGCCTTAGCTTCAGTAGATAAGGATTATTTGAGTAAATTATTACCTATAACTTCTGAAAAATGGAGAGGGTATGGCTCTACCTTAATTCCTATTGGAAAATACAAAACCTCTGTATTCTTCAAATATAATGGTGGTTTTGTCAGAGCTATTTGTGAATTTGTTGTCATGAAAAATGATAATTTAAGCAGTTGGTTTATTATGGGTAATGATATTTTGACAATGTTTGGTGTGAAATCGGACCCAGCAAATAATTGCTTCACCTTGGGATTGAATGGCAAAAGGAAATTCAAAATTTCCTCCACTAGAAAACTTTTTGGGCATCTGTTAAAGTCTTGTAACTCACTGATCCAGTGTAAAGGCAGACCAACAATTGAAATGGATGATTTATTAAATGAAATAAATACTACTTCTTTTGGTGATCAGTTAACTAGTGAACAAAAGGAATCTATAATTGCCTCAATTACTTCTTTCCCTATGGCTTTTGCTCATGGTTCTCATGTCTTGGGAAGTGTTCAGGAAGAAATGAGAATTACTTTATCCTGTAACTTGAGTGATATCCCTCCTAGTCTTAAGAAAAAACAATATCCTGCTTCTCCAACAAAAAGAAAGGATATTGAAGATAATATTGACTCATTATTAAAAATGAATATCATTGAGAAAGTGGATGTCACCCCCAAATATTGTGTCATCTCCCCATTCTTAATTTCTTATGAAAAAGATAAGGCTATATTATGTGGAGATTACAGAGCATTAAACACTTATAATGTTGATGATATTTATCCTTTACCCAGAATTAATTCAATACATGCTACCTTGCAAGGTGCAAAATTTATTAGCTGTCTGGATGGTAATAAAGGGTATCATCAAGTTCCAGTTGAGAAAAATTCTCAAAATTTTTTGCTTATTGCTACTCATAGGGGAATATATAAGTATGTTAGAATGCCATTTGGCCCTAAAAATTTTCCTTCAGTTTTTAAAAAAGTCATGGATAACATGTTCCATCAGGAAATAATTGAGGGATGGCTGATGGTGTATATGGATGATATCATAGTTTTTTCTAAAACTTTTGATGAAAATATGGTTCATTTAAATAGAGTTTTCCAAAAAATGGATGAACTAAATATGACCTTGTCCTTGAAAAATTGTAAATTTGGTTTTCAATCTTTGAAATTCCTTGGCCATGTTCTGTCAGGCCTACAAATTTGTGTAGACCACAACAAAGTTGCTGCAATTCAAAATGTGAAAGCACCAACTTCTGTAAGAGAAATCCAAAGTTTTTTGGGTATGTGTGGCTATTATAGACAATATATTAAAAATTATCAGGTCATAGAATTGCCTCTTACCAAACTAACTAGGAAAGATGTTGCATTCATCTGGAATATTGACTGTCAAAAAGCTTTTGATACATTAAAATGTTGCTTAATGACAGCGCCTATCTTAGCTCTTCCAGATTTTAACAAACCATTTGTCCTGTATACAGATGCTAGCTTTGTTGGTCTGGGTGCTTCCCTCCACCAGAAACAAATTATTAATGATAAATCCTCAGAAGTTGTAATTTGTTATATTTCAAGAACCTTGAGAAACAGTGAATTGAAATATGGTACCACTAAATTAGAGTGCTTAGCAGTTGTTTGGGCTCTTGAGAAACTTCATTACTATCTAGATGACCAAAAGTTTGAATTGGTAACTGACTGTAGTGCTGTGAAGTCCCTCTTAAACCTGAAAACACCTAATAGACATATGTTCAGGTGGCAACTTGCTGTTCAAGAATACAGAGGACGGATTAAAATTATCCATAGGGCTGGAAATGTTCACTCCAATGTTTATATGCTGTCCAGATTGCCTCTTCCAAATAATGACTCCAATCCTGCTTATGTACCTGAAGATGATACTGATCATATCCATGGTATATTTATAGTTGATATGGAAGAAGAGTTATTACAATTAATACTGGATTAATATGATGAGGATTTTGATTTAAATAAATTAGATACTATTTTAAATGATCCTTAGAATTCTTCAATTCAAGCATTGATTAAAACTCTTCCTGAAAAGTATCAAAATGCTTTGATTAAAGGAGAGTTTTCTATTGAAGATGGTTATATATATTATAGAAGAAAGCTTACTAATGTAATTGTAATTCCTCCTTCTATGAAAGAAATTATCCTCAAACTTTGTCATGATGACATATTAGCTGGTCATTTTGATCTTGAAAAAACATTGATCAGAATCTAAAACACTGCTTAGTGGGCTAATATGTCTGAAGATACAAAATTATATGTTGAATCTTGTGATTCCTGCCAGAAATGTAAAAGGTTTACAGGTAAAAGAGCAGGGTTATTACAACATATTGAAACACCTGATGCTCCTTGGAAAATAATTAACATGGATTTTGTCACTGGTCTTCCTGTAGCAGGTAAAGACATTTATAACTCTTGTTGTGTAATAGTAGATAGAGTCACAAAAATGTGAAAATTTATTCCTACCCACAAAGATGTATCCACAAAAGAATTAGCTTTCTTATGGTGGTCTTACATGTTTAATATTATTGGTTTTCCCAAAGCCATTATCTCTGATAGAGATCCAAAATTTACTTCTGAGTTTTGGACCTCTTTGATGGATATTTGTGGCTGTGAGTTATGTCAAGTTTCTAGCAATTGTGCTTCCTAACTCAACAATACATCGACTACACATATTTTTCATTTTCTCACACTATCTTACTACTGCTTAATACCTATGTTTATAATGCATACTACATACTTTATTGATAGGTTATAGAGATAGGTTAAATAATGTGATAATAACTAAATACATATTTCTCGTTGTTACTATGATATAATCATTGATTGTTATTGAAATACTATCAATAACCAACATTAATCACTGATTACGCATTACTTGTAATTCTCCGTTACAATCAATCACAGGTTGGCTCATCATCATTTACCAACTCCGTCTGATCTTGTAACTCACAAGATCTTATTTGTCTTATAAAAGTCCATAGATTAAAAGTCTGAATGGCTCACTACACCACGCAGACATGGAGACTACAAGTCAGTCAGGACACCTGCTTCAGAACATCCCAATCCTCAACTCATCCAACTACTTAACATGGAGAAGAAAGATGATATTTTACCTTTCTCAATGCAAGTTGGATGACCTGGTCAAAGGAAAGGTTCCGATCCCTGGTGATAGTGATGACAAATCAGCATATCTCTCAAAATGTCAACGAGCCGCAAATATCATAGTTCAAAAGTTGGATGACACCAATCTCAATACTCAAGTTGACAAAACTGAAAGGTCAAATCCTATGGGACTTTGGAAAAAGCTGGCAGAATGATACTCAGCAACAGGACCAACCAATGTGTCGGCTGCTTATACACAATTTAGTGCCATCAAGTGTAATGAAGGAAACATTTGTGGTTTCCTCACAGAACTGCAATCATCAATCAATGAGCTTACACGTATTGGAAAAAAATTTGAGGATCAGCATTACCTGTATTTCATCCTAGACAAGCTTCCTGAATCATTGGAGATGCATCGTGCAATGATCATTAACACTTCAGAGGATACTGGGAAGCCACTTACTGTCAAAATTGTCCTCAAGAAACTTGGATTAATCGCAGACTGACTCGACTCATCTGAAACAGCTCTTGTCACCACCAAGAAAGAAAAGGGGAGCTCGGGCAGAAAGGGAGAGTATTGCTCTAATGGAAAGCATAACTCCAAATGCCCACATTCCGAAGACCAGTGCTGGAACCTGCACCCCAAATTATGTCCTAACGCAAATGGAAAATCAAAGTCCGAATCCCCTAATGTTGAAGTCGCCAACATATCTCATGAAATACTGCATCTCTATTCAGCAGTCATTGCAAGTACACCAAATGCTCTGCAATTTATGTATGATTCAGGGGCATCGTCTCACATGTTCTTGGATAATAAATCATTTGCCACGTATTGCCAAATTCACGTCCCTATTAGATTTGGTAATGGGGCAACAATTTATGCCAGAAGGGTTGGCTCGGTTCAACTCACAAATGATAACAATGAAGCCATCCTTCTATCTGGTTGTCTGAATGTACCAAAGATTAGCTGTAACTTAATTGCCCTTGCTCCATTCATCAAGAAGGGATGTCGAATGACTGCCAAACCTAATGGCACCTTCATTATCAGAAACAATTCTGGAAACAAGTCTTATCAGGCGCATTAATTCCAGGCTCTAATTTGTACCAGATTCACACATGTTGTGGTGAGTCAGTATCCCCTCATATATCACTCATTGCATTTGTCAAGAAATCTGACTTGCTATCTTGGTATGAACAATTGGGACACGCTATTCTGGACTATGTTAAGAAGCTACTTAGGCATATGAACATAAAATTTGATGACACTGTTACTTCCATCTTTTGTGAACATTGTGTCAAAGCTAAACTTCATAAGCTCCCATTTCCGGGACATTTCCCTAAATCTACTAGACCTTTGCAATATGTCCATTGTGATCTTAGTGGTAGACTGATTAAAACTAAATCCGGGAATGAATATTACTTTAAATTAACCAATTCATACTGCTCATACAAGTGTGTGTGTTTGCTCAAAAATAAATCAGATGCATTTGAGAGATTTGTATGGTTTAAACGATACTCTGAGAACCTCACCAATAATAAAATGCTTAATCTTGTGTGCGACAGGGGTGGAGAATTCATCAACAAGAGATTTTACGACCTTGCAGTCAGAGAGGGTTTCAAAATTATTGTGACATCACCTCACACACCTCAGCAAAACTCAATTGCAGAAAGGGACAACCGGACCTCTGTGGAGATGGCAAAGGCCATGATCTTCAAAGCCAAAATGCCGCATGAATTTTGGGGAGAAGCCATCAATACCTCTGTATTAATTTAAAAACACATCCCTACCAGATCCAAAGACAAATTCATGTCCCCATTTGAAAAACTATTCAAGCAAAAACAAAAGATATACAATCTCAGGACATTTGGGTGTCTGGCATATGCATTGATTGATAAGAAGGTATGCTCTGGGAAGTTCAGCAGTAATTCTGTTAAATCATGTCTGCTAGGCTTTCACGAGGAGCATAATTCTTACCGACTGCTTGATCTAAAGACAAGCAGGCCATTCTATTCTCACAATTTCATATTTAACGAAGGAATTTTTCCTTTTGAGGAACCAAAAAAATAAAGAATATCCTGGCCCAACCTTTTTGTTGATGATGATCACATTGATTCTGAGAAGTCAATTGAGAATGAGAGAAACAATTCAAATCCTGCAACAGATCCAAGTCGCAAATAAGACAGTGATTTCCATTCGGCACAGTCAGAAGCAACAGAACTTCCTACTTCACAATCAGATCCATCTGATCTGCCTCAATCATCCAGATTCTGGGAGTAAAGGGTCACAAGCAATGTGGCACCTCAAGACATATCATCTGAGGTCAGTCTCACAAATATCATTGAGGGAGCGCAGACAAGAAGTCAAGTTGATTGATATCATTCCCAAGCCAACATGGCACAGGAGAGTGCACTTCACACAATGATACCAATCTACGAAACATTTCACACCCCCAACAGTTACAAGAAAGCACTGAAGAGCAAAAATAGTAGTCAATGGAAGGATGCAACTGATTGCGAGCTGAAGTCTCTAAATGACAAAGAAGTCTGGGAAATTGTGGAATGCCCTGCTAATTCCAGACCAATTTGTAGTACATGGGTCTTCAAAATCAGACTTGACCATAATAATGAAATTAATAAATTCAAGGCAAGATTTTGGGCGCAAGGATTCTCACAGAAGTTTGGCATTGATTACAGCGAAACCTTTGCCCCAACTGGATGATTAACCACATTACGCCTGCTCCTGGCTCTTACTGTCACTGAGGGATGGGTGTTGCCCCAAATGGATGCAAAGTCTGCCTTTTGGAATGGTGTGCCGGAAGAGACCATATATATGCGTATACCTAAGGGAGTAACAATAACAGATAAACTAGACAACCCAGTCTTGCGCCTCAAGAAGTCCCTTTATGGTCTGAAGCAGGCTTCAAGATGCTGGTATCAACCCATCAAGCGCTTCTTTTTAAACAACAATTTCACATGTAGCGCAGTCGACCCAGCATTGCTCATTCACAATGATGTAGAGAAACCCTGTTTTGTCCATGTCCATGTGGACAATTTTTCTATATTCGGAAAGGAAATACAGTGGTTCAAAGACCTCATCTCAAAATACTTCAAAATGGAGGACTTGGGGGAGTCACAGATGATATTGGCAATTAAAGTCATACAAAACCCAGAAGATAATTCCATCACATTGTCGCAATCAAATGAAGTCAAAGCCATCCTGAACCTCTACAAAATGACTGAGTGAAAAACTATATCAACACCTATGGATACAAATACATGCCTTTCTGATGCCAATGAGGATGACCATCGGTCGTTTGTTGAATCTGGACTCAACTACAGGTCAGCCGTGGGCCACTTGAACTATCTCACCCAATGCACCAGGCCAGACCTGGCTTTCGCTTGCAGCCAGTTATCTCTCTTCCTTAACAAACACAGAATGAGTCATTGGAACGCATTCATACATGTCTTGCGATACCTTAAAGGGACTCCAAATTTTGGAATCAAATTTAATCCAACTGCTGGAGAACACAGGCCCCTGACTGGATATTGCGACGCAGACCATGGATCATGTCTGGACACCCGCCAATCTACAACCGGATATGTGCTCACCTTCAATAACTGTACCATTAGCTGGAAGACTAAGAAGCAGTCCACAGTATTGCTGAGCACATCTGAGTCCGAAACAAAAGCAATTGTTGAAGTTGGGCAGGAGGCTATCTGGTTGACTCACTTGCTACGAGAACTCAAAATCCCAAAGTATCAGTGTTCCTCACCTTTCAAGATCTACAACGGCAATCAAGGATGTATATCACTTGCTAGGAACCCACTCTATCACGCTTGTACTAAACATTTAAACATTCTGCTCCATTGGATCAGAGAGCAAGTTGACAACAACATCTTCGACATCCCATACATGTCAACTCATACGATGCCCGCTGACATGCTCACTAAAGCCCTTGATAGAGTCAAACTCAGATCCCACCTTGCTACATTGCGCATGTCCCATGAGTTACTCAGCAAGGGAGTGTGTCGAGTTTCTAGCGATTGTGCTTCCTAACTCAACAATACATCGACTACACATATTTTTCATTTTCTCACAATATCTTACTACTGCTTAATACCTATGTTTATAATGTGTACTACATAATTTATTGATAGGTTATAGAGATAGGTTAAATAATGTGATAACAACTAAATACATATTTCTCATCATTACTATGATATAATCATTGATTTTTATTGCAATACTATCAATAACCAACATTAATCACTGATTACGCATTACTTGTAATTCTCCATTACAATCAATCACAGGTTGGCTCATCAGCATTTGCCAACTCCATCTGATCTTGTAACTCACAAGATCATATTTGTCTTATAAAATTCCATAAGTTAAAGTTGTCTACAGCTCACCATCCTCAGACTGATGGTCTAGCTGAGAGAATGATTCAAACTCTGGAAGATATGATTAAAAGGTATTGTGCCTTTGGATTAGAGTATAAAGAAAATGACAGATTTACTCATGACTGGGTCACTCTATTGCCTGGTCTTGAATTTGCATATAATAGCACTGTTCATTCTGTCACTGAGAAAAAGCCTTTTTAGCTTTGGTTAGGTTATGTCCCAAACACTCCTGCTCAGATTCCCAATAATAAATTACCTAAGTTGTAACTACACCCTGGTGTAAAATCCTTTATGCAAATGCAACAGCTATGCAGAAATCATGCTCAAAGCTGTATTGATAAAGCATTTAAATATGAAAAAAAAGATGGGATAAATCTTATAAAGAATACAAATTTAACAAGGGTGATGAAGTGTTGATATCTACTGTCCATTTCAATTTACTAGGTAACAACAAATTAAAAGATCCTTTTGTAGGACCATTTGTTGTTAAAAGAATGGTTGGAGATAATTCAGTAGAAGTTGTATTGTATTCTCCATATGATAGGAAACATCCTGTTTTTCCCATTTCTTTGCTTAAGCCTTATACTTCCAAAAGTGACTTATTTCCCAAAAGAAGGGAAAGACCTAACAAAAACCCCTCAGGAAGTCACAGAAACTGCAGAAATTGATAAAATTCTCAATGATAGAATTATCACTTCTGAAAGAGGTACTGAATATTTAATGAGATATAAGAGCAAATCATCTGAACATGATGCATGGATACCTGGAAAGAAAATTTCAAATCCTCCTACTCTGCTAAAAAAGTACAAAAAGAAAAAATCTTAGCATTATTTTTATTGTTTTTTTAGAGTGAGGGAGTGTCAGCAAGGCTATACCAGGAGCCCAGTAAATGATATGTTGATTTATTAAACCTGAAAGAGGGTGTAAGAATTGCATATGATGTATATAAATTAATATTTTATTGCATAATAAAATTATATAAGTATCTTATTAAATATAAGTGTTACATTAATTTTATTGTTATATAAATTATTTATACATTTGAATTAAGCATAATATATTTTATATTCTACAAATAATGGCGCATTTTTATGTATTTAATAATTATAAATTAATAATTAATTAATTACAAACATATATTATAATTATATGTGTAAAATTGACTTATAATGTAATTAAATTAATTAATTAAATTTATATATTAAATAAAACTTTTCATATATTATTAAAAAATAATATTGGGTGTTTTTTGACCATTAATTGTGTCAGAAAAATTATTAAATAAATTATAACACTTATTTGAATACATATTATTAAAATCCCCACTTTAAGTCACAATTATCATTAAATTAATTATATGTTTAATTTAAACTAATTATTGAATTAATTAAATAGTTAAAACAATTAATTAAAATTGATTTAAACTGGATTGAATTGATTACATAAATTTTTGGCGTGAAAATAATTCTATTTGTTTTACTTAAACCCTTTACATGTCACTATAATGTCTGTTTTGGATTATTTTACTCATTGTTCTCATGTTTCAAACTTACTTGGTTACTAATTGTTTTAATTAAGTGTTTTTGGGAAATTATGGTGGGAAAATTAGTTACTTACTCATGGGTTTAGTTGAATGTCTCATGTTTTTCTCTCAGTCTCCATGTTTTAGTTCTATTCTTTTTAATGTCTAGTTTCATGTTATTCATTTTTGTAATTACTACATTGTGATGCTTCAGAGAGTCCTTTGCCTATAAAAGGCTTTGGATTATCCCCTGTAGCTGCATCACTTAATTACACTCAACTTTTAACATATTTTTTATATATAACACATTTACTTTATTTTTATTTGTATTATAATTCTAATTTAAAAGTAAATAATTATTCTAAGGTTGCAGTAAGTCTATTAATAAATATAATTGTGAACCGCGCATTAAAACTTATTAAAATAATTATTATTCTATTTGAATTGAACCTCCTGTTGTGTCTCTACTCAAACAATTGCTGTTGTATTCCTTCATTTTTCTCTATTACTTTTTTTAAAGCTACCAAATCATTGTAAAAATTCAATTTATTATTTTCCTACTCTTTTACTCCTTTTCCTTCTTCTTCTAGAGTACCGGCCAATAAGAAGTCTTCTTTTATAAATATTTTGCGGGTCTTTAGCAGGAGTTTATTTAAAATATTCAAGCAAAAGATGTTTTTATATAGAAGAGTGTTGTTAGAATTTGTTTTTGATGGTGGGAAAAAATTGGAAGGTAATGATTCAATGGTCCCTAAATTTTCATCATCACTGTCCGAAATAAGATGAACTTGGAGGGTCATGATTATGAAAATTATATGGAGAAAAATAAATTAATTTTTTTTATCATCAGGGGAGAAAGTCTTGGTGAAAGTAGAGGTTTTAAAAGTGGTAGAACTCTTCTTGGAAGGGTGAATTTTGCTGAGTAATCTGAATATTAGAATGTATGGCCTGGATATTTTGGTTCCAGAGGATGAACCAGGCTTAGCTGGTAGTGAAGGTGATGAAGATAAAAGAGGAACAGGTCTGTAAAAAGTTTTCTATATGAATTTCAAAGAATCATAAATTCTCTTGGCTTGATCATGGAACAGATAATATTATTTTCAGTGTAATATTGTTAAAGACCCATTTCAGAGGCAGGTTTTGGAAGAAGTTTGAACATGGAGGTTAAAAATGAGAAAAGAATGATGAAATTCTTGATTAGAGGGAGGATGTAGTATCTCAACATCTGGAAGGGCCTTTTTGGTGAATTTTAGGTGCATTTGGTGATATCTAAGGTAACATCTTTATATGAATTACAGGTTTTTATGTATTCTTGGACTGGGTATTTAAACCCTGGGTATGTAGCTACCACCATTGGATGGCCCTGGTGTTTCTCTACATTTTAAGTCTTGTTGATATGTTTCATATTCCAAGTTCTAAGCACAGGAGGAAAAAAAAGCAACCAGAAATTGGGTTCAGTTGAAGTACTTAATTGATCCAATTCAGTATGTGAACTGAACCCAATTCCTGGTCACCACTTTTTTTCCCATGTGAAGGGCTCTTTCAGTCATTTTTCATTTTTCGCAATGCCTGTTGATTTTTGATGTTTGTATTTTTTGTTCTAGGATTAAGTGTTATGGTTGATTACTTTGTACAAGCTGATAGACCTAATTTGGATCTAAAACTCATATTTTATGATTTGTTATCTTATTTTAATGTTTAAGATGTTTATTAGTGTTTTGTGGTTTTTATTGGTATTTTACCGGTATTTTAGCTCAAATTGGGCACCCACATTGGTGCTGGTTTCTTTATAGAGGTAGAAATGTGCATTTGCATGGGTAGAAATGCTTAGAGGTGAAGAAAATAAGAATTGTGAAGATTAGTACGGGTCTGTGTGTAGATATTGAATAAGACATTTTGGGGCAACTCTATTTATCTTTTGGAAATCTGGTAATTAGATCTCTTTTTCTTACTCTTTTTTCACTGTTTTTTGGAAAAAATTGGCTGTGTTTATTGAAAGTTTAGCTCTTTATTTGATCTCAAATATTGTAACTGTCTTCTCTGGTGTAGCTTTGAAACCTGCATCAAGTATTGTTGCTTTCTTTTGTGCAACAAATGCACTTTTTTTTGGTCTGGGGTTTATTCTTCTTCATTTTAGGTTTTTTTTGTTTTGTAGTATATCTGATAAATGAAATAAATCAATAAATTTAATAATGATGATGAAGCCGAGAGAGCAGAAAGAGATGGAGCGGATGGAATGGATGGAGAAAACTTAATAACAAAGGATCAGAATAACTAAGCAAATTGTGGATTTGATTATTAGGCAGTTAAGAGCACACATACATACAATACCTGATAAATGAAATAAATCAATAAATGTAATAATAATGATGAAGCAGAGAGAGCGGAAAGAAGATGGAGAAAATGAAGTGGAAGGAGGAAACTGAATAACAAAGGATCAAAAAAACTAAGAAAATTGTGGATTTGATCAGGAGAAATATATAAAAGACCATCTGCTTATATACACAATAGGGGGTATCAATGTTCAGGGATCCGCAATTAGGGATCAGGAATTTTTTTTTCCAGGATCAGACATTATTAATTGCAGAAGTTTCTTATCCACTAGCCCCCGGGCTAGTTGATAAGGAATCCATAATAATGCATTATCTCGCCTCTTATAACCCAATTTCCATTCCTAATTCCTGATCCCAAACTCATCTCATCCATGATGGATTTTCAAGAAAGTCACATGACTCATAATTGCTGATGCCATCCTTAAGTCTTTCCTCACTCTATGCTACTTAATTTTGGTGGCAAACACTTAAGTTTTTTTTCTATCTGCACACTGCAACTGCACATTTGGCGGTGAATTCCCACTTCCCTCATCACATAACACTTCCACTGGCAACAATGAAACACCTCTCTACTAGGAAGCTACTTCACTCAAAAATGAATGCTATCACTTTTCTTTTAGTTCTTTACTATAAATCTGACTCTGATTCAGAATATGCTTTAGCTTATATGTGTTTTCTTTCCAAAAAGTGTTACATCATCACCAGGGGGCCAAATTTTTATCATGATCCCCAATATGATCTGGCCTCCATTCTCAACATCCCTCATTTAAACTTCACCCAACTTTTTAGAACTTCTCCCAATTCTTTCTTCTAACTTTATCAACTCATCTCCAATCATCCTATCTTTCATAAGAATTCCCATAACAAACAGCGTATTCCTGCCATCCAACTTGCTGTTGCACTATGTTGCTTTGGCTCAAATGGAAAAGGTGCTGCTGTAAGATGTTTGGATAATCTCTTTAACATAGGATATGGTACCGTGATATTATAAACCAAGCCCTGTATGCTTGCTATCCTTTCCCTCAAGTCTCAAACACTTTCTTGGCCAACTCCAGAACAGCAACTTGAATCCTCTCAAGTAATGCAAGCTGAAGGTTTCCCTGGCTGTGTAGTATTTGTTGATGGCACAACTATACCTTTGATTCAAAAGCCTGCTCATGATGGCAACCATTATTTTGATTACAAAGAAAGTTTTCTTCAAAATCTTCTTCAATTTCTCATCCTTCATAAACTAACTTTTTATCTTCTTTCTAGATAATCTATTGCCGCTCAACGTTTATGTGATGTCAATAAAAAATTTATTGCTTTTCATAGTGGCTGCCCTGGCTCATGCCATGACTCTTCCGTCTTCCAAAGAATGAGGATTTCTCAAACCCCTGACTCATACTTTGTCAAATCTCAGTATCTCCTTGCAGAATCAGCATATGCAAGTGGAATGTAAATTATACCTGCTTTATGTGGTGCAAGTTTAGAAAGTGACCCCAAACTTCCTTTAATTATCACCTTGCCCAATCAAGAGTACGAATTGAACATGCTATAGGTATTTTAAAGGGACGATTTTCTAGTCTTCGGGAGCTCAGAATTCAATTTCAAAAAAAATTGGAGATCAAAACTGCAAATCATTGGATCATGACTTGCATTATACTCCACAATATCCTAGCTGATTTAAAGGATGAGTGGAATGATCTTTATGAAGAAGAGGATCCTGAACCAGCACCGGCTCTCCCCTCCCTTGAATCACAAAACATTCATTCAACTGGCATACGCTCTGTCATTATGCCTATTACTCTCCAACATTTCTCTTCACCACCCTTTTAAATTATTTTTTTTACTCTCCAAATGTCCTCTTTGTGTACTTCATTCACTTGGTTTGGTATTTTGGTTTGTTGCATATTCATTTTTTTTTGGAATTTACGGTGAATATCTTTTTTTTGGATGTTTCATTGGTTTTCTTTCACCAGCTCAACATGAAATCGCATATTTTCTGAAATCACATATTTTGTCAGTGATTTTTTTTTCATTCATCACTCATATCCTTTTCATCCTCTCCTCAAACATCACTCAAATATTTTTGATACTTTTATTTTCTCAACTCATCTCACCAGGTAAGTCTTTTTTTTTCTTTTTTCATGTTTTTTATTTGCTAATCATGATTTTTTTTTTGTTTTTTTTTTGTTTTGTTTTGTTTTTTTTTTTTTTTTTTTTTTTTTTTTTTTTTTTTGTAAGTCCTTTTTTTTATTTTCAAGGTTAGACTAGTTTTTTTTTTCTCTCTTTTTTCTCTTTTTTTTCTTTTTTTTTCTCTCCTTCACCCCTTTTCCTCTCCCTTTACCTGCCTCAAGTCACTCCTTCTCCCCTCTCTTTACCTTCCTCAAGTCCCCCTTATTTCACCCTCCTTGTCTGTCCCAAATCCCCTCTTTTCCCCCTCTTTAGGTGCCTCATGACCCCCCCTCCTTCCCCTCTCTTTAGGCGCCTCATCAACCCCCCCCCTTCCCCTCTCTTTGGGTGCCTCAACTCTTCCCCCTTCTCCTCTCTTTAACTGTCTCAAAACCCCCCTTCCCCCCTTTTAGGTCCCCTCCCCCCCTTCCACTCCCCTTTCGCCACCTATACCCCCCCCCTCCTTCTTAATAAACAATTGTTAGTGATCATTTTTAAGGAGGAGGAGGGGCTAGAGGAGGCTTAAGGGGAGTGGAAGGGGGATGGGACCTAAATGGGGGGGTTTGAAGTGGCTAAAAAGGGGGGGAAAGGGGGGGTTTTGGAACATTTAAAGAGGTGTGAGGGGGGATTTTGGGGGAATTTGTGGCAATTAAGGAGGGGATTTGAGGGAGGGATTTTAGAGGTGATTTCAGAGAAATAAAGGGGGGGAAAGGGGACTGTTATGGGAGTTAAAGAGGGGTTACCTAATTTCAAAAAACATACTAAAATGTATTTTTTTTTTTGGCAGAATTTTAGAAAAAAAAATGTTTACATTCTTTTAAGGTCTTTCCCTGTAAATTACAAAACAAAAAAGGTTTGGAATTTGATTTTTAATTTTTCTTACAAATAATTTTACTGAATTAATTTTTTTTAATTTATTTGTTTTGATTTTTCTTTTACTGATTTTTATTATTATTTTTTTTTTAAATTTTTTTGACTGGATTTTTTGTGAAGGTTTTTTATAACCAAACTTCAGGTTTTCTTTTTTATTTTTTTTGAAATAATTTTTACTGAAAATTAATAAAAAAAATTATTTTTTTATTTTTTATATATTTTTTTAAAAGGATATTGCCTTAAATTTTATTTTAAAAGATATTATTATGTGAGTTTTTTTTTAAAAAATATGTGTTGAATTTTTTTTTTTAAATTTATATTTTTTTCAGATCAAAAAAATGTCTTCTTCTTCAGATTCACTTCTTACTTCTCTATCATCTTCATCTTTATCCTCTTTATCATTTTCATCTTTATCATCTCTATCATCTTCTTCAAAATCAACTTAAATACAATCATCCTCTAAAACATCAAAAAAAATAATGATAATCAGTCTCATCAGAATAAAAGATATCTGAAAAAAAAATTCTTCTTCCAAATCATCCGAAAAAAATTAAATATAATCACTCTATCAGAAGAAAAGGTATCTGAAAAAAAAAATTCATCATCTAAATCATCAAAAAAAGTTAAAGATAATCAGTCTCATCAGAAGAAAAGATATCTGAAAAAAAAATTCTCAGTGAAAGTTTTTTTTGTCATATCCCACACATTTTTTTTCATAAAACTAAAGTAGATAAAAAAAATCAATATCCAAAAAAATACCAGAAGATATCAAATATTTAACTGAATTTTGAGATGATCAAGTTGTTGCAGTTATCAGTAATACTTATAAGGCTCAATTCACTTTGGTAGTTCATTCATTTGATGGTGTAAAAGATGAATCTTTTAATCAACTCTTGGATCTTATCATAACTCTTTATCAAATGGCTTTGGTTCAATTACCTATAAGGAATACGAATTTGTTGGGTGGTATCATGATTGGATTTGGTTGGAGACCAGATTTTGTTAAAGGATATTCTCTTGGTATTTCTAATAATTTTTTTCCATTTTTAATATCATTTCACTTATTTCATTTATATAGACATATATTCATTGCACAAGAATATCACTAAAGCTCAAAAAGATGAAGATTTTTGCCTATGTGACACTCTACCTTATTTTATTTCATTTCTTGCTCTTCAACTCAAAAAGCTCTGTAATAAAGCATTTAAAAAAATCATGAGCTTGCAACCAAAGTTGGAATACCAAATTGGTGTGATTCCAAATGGGAAGATATCACCCACAAATATCTTTTTTTTCTAATGTTATTATCACTCGTTCTAGATTCCACAATAGGATTCATATCAATAGGAATGACACCAATTTTCTTACTTTTGGTATATTCTCATATATCAATCTGATAACTGGCCAACCAATACCATCTCCAGCTAAAATCAAAGGACATGGTTTATATTTTTCAGACCACCGGTGCATCATTGATTTTGGTTTGGGAAATGGTATCATTGAAACTATTTGTAATTCTTCTAAGTATAATCTTCAAACAACCAAAGCTCCTCCTGGTTTTGAATCCTGTCAAGATTTCACACATTTTGGTTGTTCATTTCAAATCAGTCATAAGTTGATTCAAAGAATCAACAAGGTAAAGAAAGAAGGTAAAGTTAATCGATTTAAAAAAACTTTATCTAGATCCAAAAAGTATGGGGATTAGAGTTGTCATCAAAAATCTTATATTTTTTCATAAATTTTTAATAAATATTTTTATATATCAATTTGCTCAAGTGAAGCGATAAGCCAAAAAGCTTTGGTTTTATAACAGGTAACTATGATAAAATTTATATGTTTCATGGGGTTCCTCTAGCCTATACCTGTGGAAAGTCCCAAACTTTTGTTTCTAGATTTGATCTGCATTTTGGCTTGAGGAATTTTCATTACTTTAA
The DNA here is from genome assembly GCA_030280995.1 of Hemileia vastatrix. Classification (NCBI taxonomy): domain Eukaryota; kingdom Fungi; phylum Basidiomycota; class Pucciniomycetes; order Pucciniales; family Zaghouaniaceae; genus Hemileia; species Hemileia vastatrix. The sequence continues at coordinate 8,067,067 of JASXTE010000018.1, read as the reverse complement.
ACTAGGGAAATTGATATATATTAGATATTTATTTAATAATTTATGTAATTATATTAAATTTAGATGACTTCCACCCCTTACTTCAATAAAATGCAAGGGGGGGGTATTACCAAATTTTCAAATTTGACATGTGGAATTGATGACTTCAAAAAATTTTGGTGATACCCACCCCTTGCTTCAACAAAATGCAGGGGAGAGTATTGCCAAATTTTTAATACAGATATAGAATTTTTTTGACTTGTAAATATTTTGGTGAAAATTTTTTGGTGATATCCGTCCCTTAACTCAATAAAATCCATGTGGGGTTTGCCAAAATTTCTTATAAGACTTGTGAAATTATTGACATGTAAGAATTTTGGGGATACCAGTAAAATGCAGGTGGTAGTAAAGCCAAATTTTCATATAAGACTTTCAAGATTCATGACATGAAAGAATTTTGGTGATACCTCCCCCTTACTTCAAAAAAATCCAGGGGTGGGGGATTGTCAAATTTTCAAAGGAGACATGAAAATTTTATTTAAAAAAAGAATATTTAACATTTAAATACAAAAATTCAAGTAATGATTGATAGAGTAATGAAATATGGGAAATTATTGTAAATTTTATTTAAAAATAAACATGAACAGTTGAAGTGTGAGAGAAATAAAACAAACTAGTCATCCAGCAATTTCTTTAAACGTTAAATTTCCTCAACAGATTTATTAGCTTTAACACATTCTATCAAGAAATCTTTCTTTTTGGAATTTTCTATATGATCAAACTTATATTTCATCTGCTCTAATAGGTTTTGATGTTTGAGTTTTTTCTCCACTTTTTTTGATTTTTCAATACTTAGAGTTAACTCAAACTTTTTCTCCTCCAAATCTTTGGCCCAACCATCCTTCCTTAAAGAGAGCTCATACTTCCTCTCCTCCAAATCTTGGGCCCGATCATCCTTCTGTAAAGAGAGCTCGTACTTCCTCTCCTCCAAATCTTGGGTCCAATCATTCTTTCATAAAAAGAGCTCGTACTTCCTCTCTTCCAAATCTTGTAGCCTATCTTCCCTCCTTAAAGAGAGCTTGTATTTCTTCTTTTCAAAGCTTAGAGTCTCTTTAGCAATTTCTACTTTTTCTAGAGTGATAAGAAAAATTAATATAAAGTAGAATAAAAGCAGAGTAAAGAAATAAGAGGTATGGTATCACTTACCAGCATCATGTTTCTATAAAAACTGTTCCATAGACAAAAAAGGGGTTTGTGATGAAGTATCACTTTTTTGTCTTTTTGAGAGTGGAAATTTAGACTAATTGAAGCCCTATGCTTCTTGTTCAAGGTCATATTTTCCTCCTCATCATTGTCACTACCTTCAGACTCAGTTGATTGAGGATCCTTGGTTTGTTCATCAGCCTTTAAAGAAATAAGAAAAAGATAAGTAAATAAAAAATAGAATTGATAAGATAAAAGAAAAAAGAAACAGACCTGAGTTAGATTTGGTTGGGTTAAATCACCAATAGGATCTACAGAAAAGCTATCTATATTTGCCTCATTCAAATGAGGGGAGGCTTGAGTGGAGGAAGAGGATGGGAAAAGATTTGCTTCAACATCATGTTTGGAGATAGGATCTTCTCCATCCAACATGTTTACAGGATTAACATCGGCTCACTATCCAAAAATTGCATCCCTCTCTTTAAAGTAAGGACATAAAGATTCAAGTTAATTGTCTATGGATTTAATACCCTTAGTTATCTCAATGTCAGTAACCCCAAAACCAGTGGAAGATGAAATTGCCTTTGCCTTCTTGTATTTGGCTTGGTAATGCTTGAAGAATTCAGACATCTGTTTAGGTAAAAGATCAATCCTTCCCTTGGTCTCATTCCGTAATTCATTTGCCATTAGAAGATAGCCCCCGCCATTAACTTTTGATGCTGGGGGCCGTCCTGCTTTAGTTGCATACTCAGTACCAAAACAAGAATCATAGTTAGATTTGGTTTTCAGCCAGTTGATAAGAATGAGATGATCATCTTTTTTTAATTGAAAAGTCATAGATTTCTTGCCTGATTGGGGGAAAGAGGGAGTAGTGGGATTTGAAGAACAACTGGGTGATGGTTGCCTTTAAGAAGATCTAGGACAACAAGGCATGTTAAAATATAAATGAAGATGAAAAGGAGCAGAAACAAGCAGTTGAGATGGTGAGGGGTTCTGAGCAGATAGAATGAACAGGATGGGATGAGAATGGGAGTGCGCAGCAAGGTAGCAGGCATATTAAGAGAGTAGTCCAAGATGTGGTTATGGCAGAATGTAGGTCAAAATTTGGTTATGACAGAAAGCTGTCCAAGATGTGGTTATGAAAAATTGAGTAAAAAAATGTCAGATAAGAGGTGAACATTGACACGTAAAGTGTCTACGAACCCAATTATTAGCAAAAATGATTGCGGAAGATAATTGGGGTATGCAAGTTATTTTCCACAATTAATTTAATTGCAGATTGGTCAACATTGATACCCCCAAATAATGTGGTCTGTGAGTTGGAAAAGGGAAAATGAAATATACAAAAGAAAAGACAGAAATATAATATATGAACTACCTGGACTGAGTCGGTCAGAACAATGACTACAGATTATTAATACATAATGAATTAACTTTAAAACTCCCCCATGCTCAATACTTCCATATCAAAAATATTAAGTAAACTAAAGAAGTAATTAAAATTTAATATAATCAAGGATTTGGTAAAAATATCAGCTATCATATCTTTAGTAGGAATATATTCTATAACAAAATCATTTTTTTCTAATTTCTCTCGAAGCCAGTGAACTTTGATTTCTATTTGTTGTGTTCAATGTTGATGAAGGGCATTCTCAATTAATGAGATATCCCCTTGTTTTTCATTTTGTAAGATAGGATTTTTGAGTTTAACATTGAGTCTGAGTGCTAATTGTTGGAACCACATTATATCTTGCCCCACATCACCAATAGCTCTATACTCTACTTCAGAAGTAGAAAGGGCAGTGACAGTTTTTTACATGATTGCCAACCAACTAGTAATTTGAAAAATACAGCTCATCCAGAGGCTGATTGGTAATGAGAAGAATCACCATAATCAGCATTGGCATACCCAATGAATTGTGTTGGCATTGAATGACCGCCGAGTTTGAGTCCAAAGGTTTGCATTCCATTCAGGGAATGTAGTATGTGGTAAAAGTATTTAATATGTTCTTGTGAGAAACAATTGAGGAATTGTGATAATGAAATAACAGCGAATGATAGATCAGGTCTAGTATTAGTTGAAAAATAATTAAGTGAACCAATAGCACTTCTATAATTAAAGTTAGAGTCAGAGGGAGGAGAAAAATTAGATGTAGTATCAAATTTTAGATTAGGTACTAATGGAGTACAAACTGTTCTACAGTAAGACATGTTGTATTCAGATAAGAGATATTTAATATAGAGTGGTTGAGATAGAAAAATTTCTTTTGTAGCTCATTTTCTTATGATTTTCATACCAAGTACCCATTTAGCTTCCCCTCAATTGTCCATTGTAAAGGCTTATTTGATTCTTTCTTTGAAAGAATTAAAATTGGAACCACATATGATTATGTCATCTACATGGATATATACAAAAAAGGGATTAAGACTATCATCATTATAAAATAAACAGGGATCAGCTCCGGATGGTTTGGAGTTGATGCTGAGAGAGAAGGATTTAATTTAATGATACCAGCATTGAGGACTTTGTTTCAAACCATACAAAGCCTTCTTTAATTTTAGGCAATGGTCAGGTTTCCTTTCATATGGATACCCATTGAGATATCTAATTAAGATATCTTCCTCTGGTAGCCATAAAAGAAAGCAGTTTTCACATCCATTTGATGTATTTTCCAATCACGTGCAGCACTCAAACTTAATAGGGGGTGTCAGTTCTGGCAAATCGGAACTTACAAATCCGCACTTAAATTTGACCAAATCCGCACTTAAATAAGTGCGGATTTCCAAAACACACTAGCCCCAATACTGGTGGATTTCAAAATGAAATAAGTCACTTATTTCACTCAAATCCGCACTTTCTCAACCAAAAGTGCTGATTTCACCATCAAGTCCCATTTCACTGATTTGTCAGCATCATCCCATTCATACGCAGCACTCCGCAGCATAACACTTCATAACTCAAAACATCATACATCACTTACATCTTCATATCATATCATATAAGAGTTATGCCCTCCTCACTTTCAAATCGTGATAAATTACATAAAGCAATGACTTTCATGGCTCTTGAACTGCTCTTGGACTCTGATTGCAATTCTTATTCTGATCTAGAAGAAGATTTTGTCTTTTTATCAAAAATGGCCACGAAACGTTACCTTCTTCCCAGAAAGCCTCAAGTACTTCATACCCCCAAGTACACCATCCAAACACTTCTTAAACTATCTACACCCAGTTTTAGAGAGCTGTTCATGAATTCTCAGGAATGTTTCCTTAAATTGCTTGAGCTTATTCAGGATCATCACATATTTCACAATAATTCTCAAAAAGAACAACAACATCCTTCAATTCAATTGGCCATCACACTATGTCATTTGGGTTCAAATGG